>QNGE01001985.1:76124-123498 GCA_008508345.1 Paragonimus westermani | reverse complement strand
GTAACTGCTTTTCGTCTGACTGCTCCCCTTTGGCCTGTCTGACAAGGTTGCACCTGGAAGGACCGGAGTCCTAGTCAGCATAGCCCGCCGGATCAAAACTACACAAGCCCGACCACCTCGTCAAGGTAGCAGTATCGGTCAGGAAAGTTGGATAATATCAATTCATGTTCATTTCAACTGGAATCACTTGAGTATCTGTTTCATCTGACATGCGTGGTACGAAGGAGCAACATCATTCACAATATGCAGTTATTTTGTTAGTTATTATTATCTTGGTTCATTCGGTAAATCATGATGAGTAAGTCAGTTGTCTCTTCATGTGGTAAACGTTTAGTCTGTTTGCTGGTTGTTCTACAGATTGCTATCAACGATTGATGGTTCAGCAGCTTCGAGCTCATTTAATCAAGCGATGTTTGTTGTATAGCCCCCGCGAATGCTAAACAACGAGTATCATCTCACCTTTTGATTTCGATAACTACAATTCACTGTTCTCACTTGGTTTCGTCCAGGATCGCATATTCGATGGGTCGGTTCGGCACATGTCAGTTGCATTACAAACGGACTTTCCAGATGCATCTACGCCCGATGTTGGTGAGAGGTGAGTTTCAAGATGGCTTTCCTACTCTCATTTTTAGTGTTTGTCGGTTGGTGTGTAGTGCGCATGTAGTTTTCCAGAGTCGCTGCGTATTACAACTGCAAAGGTTATTCGACGCATCTCTATGAGCGATCGAACATAAAATTAGATAGGTTATCGTCACTTACTACGCTGTCTACATTCCGCACACGTGACATTACCATGTTTCGGGGCTTGGCCCCACATCTCATAAGTTTGATTAAGTCGTGGTTATAGAAACTGCAAGTTAAGCTGAATCACCAACCCTTTCAAAGATTACACCAATTATGTTATGATTTACCTCAGTACTAATTGCTCGGTCGTTAATTCCGCTGCTTTAAACACAATAATGTCATTACGGTCAGTTTGCACATCTTCGTTTGGTGGTGCTTGAATTCATCGCCCTTAGTTTGTAGGCGGAAGTCTGAAGAACTTATCACAATCAACTTTATCAGTGTGCGTAAACCTCTTCACATGGACACTGTTACTATTTGTCTAACGTGCAAAAATCTAACCGGCTGTGTGAAACAAACCTGGTACCACTCGATTACAAAACATACCGATAGGTTGCCGAGTGAGAATTGTATTGGTAGAATAGCGCAATTCACAACATGTGTCCAGTGTTGGGCGATTAAAGACAAATATTGACAGGATCACTGCTATTCGTTACAGCAACTGGCTGAGGCTGATCTGAACCTGGTGTATAGTCGTATACCGGTTTTCACTTCTCTCCTAGAATGATATTCCTCAAGTGTTCGTATTTGCGAGTGTTCATTTGTTCATCCGAGATGTATCATCATAACAAACGGTCTGTAACATTGTCTTGTATCCAAGCCGATCAGTGGAGCAACAACAGCAACGTAAGCACTCAACTTCGGTCGAATCAATCAGTCGGCAGATGGATAAAGTTGGTTGAGAGAACCAATAGGGTGACAGCTGTTAGTCAGGGGATTGAGAGACCGTTTGTCTACCGCGGGTATGACGAACACGAGCTTGGGGGTGTGGTGGATAAAAGGTATACGAAAACGTGAACAGTGGTAGAAGTGAGTGGCGATGAATTTGCACAAGTTAAACAAGTTTGACAACTAGAAAAGTTCCTCCATTGGTATGATGAAGACAGTTACTGTAGGAGATCCGCAGTAAATTTAGTATGACTAAAGTTTGGTCATCGAATTCACGATAATAACACTCCTGAGGAACAGCATCCAAGGTGATTGAAGAGTTGGGCATTACAACTTGCCCTTAAGGTCGTTGTGTTCTTAATTCACTTATTAAGGCGGTCACTGCCGAGTGAGACTGTAATACCACCTCAAAATGGAAACTGTGCACACGTTGATTTTCTTCTCGGCTTGCAGACGAAACTTCCCATGTGCTCAACTAACAAATCTCCAGGTTGTCCCTTTTATTGAAGTACATTGGCGCCTAATTTCCGTTTTCCATGAAGCAAGTTCTCGCCGTGCTTGTGTGATCAGCTTTTGGTTATACCTGAAGAGTTTGTCACTATGAAACTTTGTATACTGGTCGGTTGGTTTTTGATACATGCGCCTTTCTTTGGCTGTCTGTTCAGAGATAAGTGTGGAAACTGGAATTCCACCTCTAAAGTCGTTTAAAATTGGTGGGCGTTTTTGAATTTCTTTGCTGTGTGTGCAACAACAGTACTTCCATGTTGGAAGACCATTGTATAATGCTGTGACGTTTGGTTGGTAACTCATCAGTGTTGTTACTTTTTCAGCTCCATGAAAATATCCGTTAAGTGTAGATCTCATTTCGTATCCAGTAATTTTTCTTAACCTGTTACATTTAAACTGATGGTTCTACGCATATCACAACGGTGCTTCCTTCAGAACGGATGTGAATAGCCACAATTTCACATTCCTTTCTTTCATCTGCTAATCGATATTGTTGATCAGACGTGATGAAAGGGCATTTGTGAACAATCAGCAGACTCTTTAGAAGCACTATAGCAGTTTTTATTATTACTAATATACATTTGTACATCTTGAAAAGTAGATACACAAGCTGTGAGAACGAAGCTTTTGTGAAGTTGATTGCAGGATTTTGATTAATCAAGGCGCCGTTGTTTGATGGAACAGCTCGTTCCCCCTGTGTGATTTTAATAAATTATGCAAACGGGGTAGGATCGAGCTGGATAGTTTCTCCAATCAATTTGAGATTGTGTTAAGACTCTTTGTTGCCCAGTACAAAATGAGCTTCATTCAGCTAAATGTTATTGCCTCTGTAGTTTTACCAGATGTTTTCTCCACACACGCACACACACACACACATCCAGGCAGACGTGTTTCAACAAGTGTGACCTGTTGGGTTATGCACCTGAAGTAAGTGCTCCAGATGCTTTATGTGGTCGTTGAGTAGATGTGACTTTTCAGTTGTTAGTGGACATACCGAACATCCATGCCTTTTGTTTATTCATCCCGTCAGTGTTACAGCCACATTACAGCGCTATTCTCGACTGTCGACAGACGCAGCGTGCATTTGTCTGGCATTAGCTCAGCGGATCGCTTCACTCAATCGTCGTGGTGTTCCAGATGGAGAACAGAGTACAGAATACACAAGTTAGTCGAATTGTTTGCATCGGCGCTGTCAGCCTGTTTGGTCATTTACGCTTGTTTTTAAACAAAATCAGATGATGCGCCTATTGTGTCCCCTTCGCTGCTAGCCTAGTTAGTTTCGCCGAATTTCCACCTGTGTTCATCTCCTTCACACACCCCACCATTGTGTGAACTACTAATCACTGGCTTACTCCACTGCCTCTTCAGGTTATTGCATTTTCCTATCTGTGATTCAGTTATTGTTCAGCTGTGAAAGCATCTCATCGTAAAGCAAGGTCTGCCTGCCTTAAAAAAATACTGAGATGTAAAATTCGTTCACTAACTAAAAACGCTTTTCCAAATTTTTTAAAAAATCCTCAAGTTCTTGATGTTTAGGAGATGATTCTTATTGTAATCTACAGTGTTCTCTTTCTCCATCGATTCTTTGCGAGTAGTATCCTATTATCCAACTTCCCAGCGGACGACTGTTACAACGGTCTCGTTACTGCCATCAGTTGGGTTTCGTTCATGTCCTTCTAACCGTTAAATCGCCTGGCCGCTGAATCGTCTATTCTTTTGCAAATAGTATTGTATGTTAACTCCGCATAACCTTCCAGACTTATTCGATCGTTACCCACGATGCGCTGCCAGAAACTGCTCGGGTTACCTGCTCTTGAATTGGACGGTTATTTACTGCGGTGTTTACGAGACGATAGAACCTCTTGTTCATTCCGGAATATCTTGGGTACTTTCATCTGTGGGGCTGAACTTCTGAGTGGTATGACCCTAAGGTTTTTAAATCAGTGAACATCGATTTCGTGTGCAAACAGCGTTATCAAAAACACTGCAGTTAAGGCGGTTTCCGAATGAGATGCACCAAAGGCTTCCATTCGCCTTCAACTTGCAAGGTGGAAATTAGCGACTTGTTTAATTGCTAGGGAAGGTTTTAGAGTTGAGTAACTGTTCGGTGTTGTGATATATTTGAAACTCGTTCCGTTAGTGTATGTATGAGCATTGTTTATCTACTCCTCTGTCTCCTTTGAATGTTGGCTCAAATTTTTTACCAGTTTTTCTTCTCAGATTTCCTCTCTGTTCTACCCGCAGATGATTTCAACACGTTACTCAGTGCGCTTTCAGTCAACCAGTTAGATGACAATGGTGTTTGTGTTGAGCTTGACCGATCTGGTTACAAGATACTTGGACGTGAGTTCTCCTTCTTCTAGTTAAACCCTATATGCTTCCCGTGTTGCCGGTCTGTAATGACCAGCCAATTCCGAGTGCACTGGGATTTGTTCACATAGCTGTAGCCTGTTATTGCTGACAACCTAACCTGCTTAAAACTGAGTCGCCTTAAATCCCAATCCCATTCTCACCTTATGTAACATCCACACCTATTCATGAGCACATTTTCGCTTTGGATTAAACGGACAATATAGTGTTAGCCATCAAGTACTGTATTCGATTTTCTCCGCCTACTCTGCTGCAAAGTTTGCGGAACCGTTCTAGTCCCTCAGACACACTGACTACGTGGTATGTTGTTTACACTTGTGAAGGGGATTACCAGGAGGAACTTTTCAGTGCACCCGTACACGCACACCATATCTGATTCTTCTGCTCAGAATCGTTTTTATCCATGTTTAGCCTTTTTAGCCTCTTTAGTGAACGTCTATTCTGGGTTATTCCACGTAATTGTTAAGAGCAGCAGCTAACTAGATGGCAGTACCTTCTCGTCACGCCCATAGTCGTTGTGACGATGGTTATGGTGAACGAATCTCTACTTCAACTTATTTCTCCTAAGTGTTTATTGCTTACTCCGAGTCATCCCATGTTACTGATGTTTTCACCGGGTCGGAGAATGTTTATTTTGTTCGGTGTTTTCTATTCACTCTTACACCACCAATCGTATCAGCACTTTTCATCACTACCTACATGTATTGATCACCAGTTGTCTTCTCTGAATAGTTGTCAAAGGGTTTTACAGTTTCTTTCTCACCCCTAAACATCTGTTTCGATTTAGCTCTGTTCCTTGCAAACGATTCGTTGGTGGAATCGTTTGTTATCTCTGGACGATGAGCGAAAATTTCGAAACAAATCCCCTTCCAATTGACATGAATAATCCTCTGTCTAGATTTGTCTGTACAAACGTTTCTTTACACGCACCCAGTCATACTGTTTCTCCGTTACTGTTCATTTAGATCGCATTTTGTGCAGATCGATCCTTCGAAACTGAGTCAGCAGCTCTTTTCAGCTTATGCCGATTACGGCCATTCGTCAGATTTTCAGTGAGACTCGTAATGGTTACCACTATTGTGGAACACAAGCTGGCTAAGCTGTGTGTCTCACGTTTACTTAGGGTACAGGAATGTAAAACGCTAACAATCTGTTTAGGACATATTGATGGCTTGCGTTGGCTCGGCTTGGAGCAGCATTTTTCTTAGCTGTGAACAGAGAGCTAATTTCTTCTATGATATTCTGTCGTATCATCCGCTCTATGCAACTGCCTTTAATCGGCGGATCATTCACTCATATTCTCCCGCCTCTTCTAGCTGCCTTGACACAACTCAATCATGAAGTCGAACGGCTTGCCAATGTCATGGACGCTGAATTCCAAGATCGTTTCGATAATCACTCACTGTTCCAGGACAGCGACTGTGTGTTAAATCCAGATGTAGAGGTGGCAGAACTTCGTACGCGTCTGTCTGCTGCCTTGCAACTGCTGGCAGCTAAGTTGCCGCCAGATACTCAAAAAGGTAGGTTTACCGATTGTGCGTCATGTGCTAATATTATGTTAACTGCAGCACCTTGTGGTCACTTTCAGTTCTTCAGCCTGTGTACCTATGTATGTATGTTTGTATATTTTATTCCTGGGACAAAGAGATGGTAGACAACCAAACCGAAAACGATGAACATTGCTGTAACCAAACATGTGTGGGTGGTGCAAAAATCACAATTGACGAAGACTGAAAATAACGCAAATGTAGTTAGTACTGTTTGGTAGAATGTGTATGCTGCGTTACTGAGTTCTATATCGAGAGGCTTGCTGAATGGAACGGTTAGCTGTTCAATAAGCATTGTTTGAATGAACGGAAATTTGAGTTACATAGAGTTTCGGGTAGGCACTAAAGAAGGTGAACTGTGAATGATCTGACCCTTTTGAAACCGTATAACTCATGTCAGCAACAAACACTCTTATTCATTCACGTTAATCGTATGCCAGGTTTTTGTACTTCGCTTTCGCAGTACTTATACAAGTTAGAAATCATAGTAATTTAGCGAAATGATCAGTACTCTATTCACAGTGTGTTTTGTGTAGGCCGGTGTGATGACGTTTGTTTACAGGTCTAATTTGATTGAGTCCGTGCCAAACCAATGTCTACAAAATCTTCGTCGTGCGTGATTTTCTCCATGACTGATTTGCACTCGAACGCAGTGTGATGTTGAGGATGCTTCCTTCTATTGCCAGTGTAGTGCAGTTGATCCAGCTGGCTAAGAGAAGGTGCCGAGTTTTGTTGTTAGTCAGTGACAAACCGTACATAAGAAGTGAAATTTGAGTGCATATTGTTACATTATATTCAGTACTGGACGACACAATACAGCACAGTTTTTATTTGTCTAACTCCACTGTAATCCCTAGTATTGTTTACCTCAACCTGTGATATTTCATCATCTATGACATTCACATACTTGTTACAACAAATTGGCGATAAGAGTCATTCGATAATGTACTTCTGTTCGTAGAATTTGTAACGCTGTAAGGTACATAAACTATATATATATATATATATATATATATATATATATACGGCACTTTTGAGGAGAGAAGAAATGTTTCCACAATGGGGACACTTTCTTCATAATAAATATCCCAACATATATATATATATATGAAACCAATTGCGTTTTGTTCCCTTACTCTTAGTTCTGGCTGAAACCACACAAATTGTTGAAGCCGAACGCTTGCAGCTGCAGGCCGAACTGGAGCGTCGCATTGTACAGTTGGAGCAAAGTCACAGCTTTTCGTTAACTGAGTTGGAGGCTAGCCGTCGTTCATTGATCGAGCAACTAGCGACCTCGGAGGCGGCAAATCTTCAGCTAAAGGACGAATTAAGCGTTCTCCAACAAAAACTGCAGGCAAAAGTGAGTTTTCCTTTGTTTTTTCTTTTCGATTATTGATGTGTTCAGATGTTAGCATTTAGGCTGCACTCTAAAATGTTTGGAAGTGCTTTCCGCACGGCTTCGTGTGCAATCGATGATTTATCCGACAGTGACCTTATTTATGGACCTCCCCTCAGGCCGTCTGTAACCATGTACTGATTTGGACTGCTTTTTGCCGTTTACGTGTGAACTGAAGCTTGGATTCTTCTCAATCATTGTTTGTCCGATTACCAGAGTGTCTCAAGCTAATCAACTTCATTTTTCTGTCCGCAGATATGCGTTGCTAAGTTTTTTTCAATATAGATGTTAACGCCATAGCTTGAAAAGGTTTCCTATCGCTTCGTTTATCCGAACTACACAGTGTTCTTAATTGGGCATAAAACACACACGCATTCTGATAAAGATTGATCTGTACTAGGTGGAAATGGAATGTTCGGTGTTGTTTTGAATTTTTCGTTACCGTAACCGTTCGCTCCCGGCAGTCATAATTATCGATCCACCCTCTGTGTTGGATTTTCACTTCGAACTCAATCGCTTTCCTATCATCTGACTATCATAGAAACTTCATTTTGGCGCGACCTTTTGACAGTGTAGTTATTACGGATTCAGGGAGTTTTTCCTTGAAATTGTTTTCAAAACCGGGTTGAGCCATGAAAGTCGTTATGTTCCAATGTGATGTTTAGGTCACACGGTACTGGACACTTTATTCTGGATCGTGCAGTCCTCACATACTTAAGTGAAAACAGCACATGTTCACAAATTATGCATCATTCCTACTTGAGTACAGCTTTCACTTTTGAGTGAACCATTGGATCAGCTCACTTCATAAAGAAGCATTTAGCCATTTTACTTTTTCTCTATCTAGCGTTCGTTAGTACAGCGTGTTAGTGCCTTGATATCTGATTCCGTTTATCTGAATTCTCACATTTAAACAATAGGCACTAGTCCCACATGATTACTCTAGTGTGGTGTTCACTGCTTACCAGTAGAAGTATTTCTGATTGTCTAGTCGTTTTTGCTTGGGAATGTTTTCACTGCCGTCACACCTCAGCTGCTCTGTTTGCACACAACATTCTAATCTTAGAGCTTAAACACCTTGGCAATAACATCTTCGCAACTGTCATTCTTTTGGTTGGCAGTTGTAGTTAGCACTGAAAACCAGGTGGTATACAGCCGCATTAAAGATAGAGAAGAAACGGAACGGAAACACAGATTTTCAGTGCTACAGTGGTTGAGTTTGTTGGCAATTAAAACCTACTGAATCGATATGGAGGGGTGTAATTAAACAAAATCACTTAAGCATCAAGTGAGCGTCTTCTGACATACCCTTTATTTGTGACACTGATATTGGTAGTTGTATGACACTTCTAGCCACGACTCAAAATGGCATCACCAGTACGCAAGTTCAATATTCGTTTGGGATAATCTATTGACAATTCGACCTCATTTTTAACCTCCCTCAGGAGCGTTTTTTGGCTGAACAGACCGATGAACGAGAAACAGAACGCGAGGAGTTTCGTGCCGAACTGACTCGCCTGGAAAAACAATTACAGTCAACTAAGTAAGCCGTGTTGCGCAACCTCATTCATCATTTCTGATTGGATGCCACTGCAATTCTTTACCTTTTTTTACATCACCTGACATCTCTTAACATATGACACCCTAGATCACATAAGTACGCCGATACTATTGGGTGTCCGGATGTACGTTTTACTTTTTTTTTTCGATTGATTGCACAATAATAATTTTTCAAAATACACCCTGGCGAAACAGCTGTCTTGACAGGCAGAACAGTTCTGAAAGATATCGGCACCAAATTTAGTACGACAGATTTGGAATAACACAACGTTATGAACAAGTTGTAATGCTCTACGTTTCAAGCACCTCGGATAGCCTTCCTCAGGAATGTGGTAGTCGAAATCACACTGATGTGATTACCTGATTTCACCTGCTTGTGTGCTAGCTGCTTTGGAATACGGTCATCTCCCATCCAACGGATTTGACTTAGCCAACGAAGTCGTTTCTGCATCAACATGGTTTACATCTCGTCTATATCCTGTCGCCGCAATACCTCAATGTTCGGAAGCTTGTCCGACGACTGAATACCCAAGATGCATCTTAGACACTGCATATGGAAACGGCCGACATAACGCACGTTCTGTTGATACTATGTTCAACTTGCCCTGTCGTACAGCAGTACAGACAGCACCATTGAGTAATGGACACAGAGCCTAGTGGCCATCTTCAGGCTGTTTTTTTCAGTTGTCTTTCAAGACGTCTGAAATTTGCAGTACCGCTAGCCACACGAGCTCGTAACTGGCGGTTCGCGGACAGATCTGTTGGACAAATCTACCCACATAGCAGAAACCTGCGTCGGTACCATAGTGGCTTAGTTCCATGGCAATCAGTGTAGTACGATGTTCTGGCCGCTCAGATCCAGCGGCGTATGTACATTCCATGTCCCAATGGCAAGCGTCTTGTGTCCCCGGGAGTGTCTCAGGTTTATCTTCGTGTTACTGAGATTCGAGTGAACATTGCCTGCTCTAGGATTCGTGCTGGAGAGGTCATTAGAACAGGATGAGCAGGATGTTTGGCAGTAGCATCTTCCCGTCTGTCTACCCTGTCTCAAACAGCAGATAGACCGACCTGGTTTATCCTGCGCGGCTGCCGATGCACTATGGTTTCTGGTTTATGTTACGATATCATGGTGCATATGGGCTTAGGATACTTCCAGGGAGTCCAGACCTAGACAGGAGAATGATTAGGAGGGTCGTCAACCAAAGCCTTTAGCTCAGAGACCTGTACCGCAAGACACACACAAGTGCAGCAATATCGACTACCAACGATAACCACATCGTAGTGTCTACCCGCAGGTTCGAATGCCTTATACCTATGAAGTCAACAATACTCTTGCAGAGACAAAGAAGTCACACGCACAAAACCAGGCCAGGCAGGGACAAACATCAAGCCAAACAAAAACACAACTCTGGCACCACCCACGATGACCTTGATTGTCTTTGGTTTGATTGCCCCTCTTTGGTCAGTCTGACATGGATGGACCTGCAAGTACCGAAGTCCTAGTCAACATAGTCTGCCGGATCAAAACAAAACGTAAGCCTGACCACAACGTCAAGACAATAGAAAAGGCCTTTTGAACATAACAAGTCTACAAACCACAACATGATAAATCGCTTGCAGGCGTTTTGTGTTCTTCTCCTGGAAACAGTACTTCTGTTTGCCACGCGTTGTATTTCGAACACTTGTATTCATTACTGGTACCCTCGTCTGCCTCTCAGCTACCTCTTATGAATGCTGATTTATATTTTCCAGGTCGTTTAAGCAATTCACAATATGAACCCAACCACCTGTACGAAAAAAAGTGAACTTTGGAACGCTTCATTCTTCTCCTTGTTCATTGGTAGTTGAAGTCACAAAACGCACTCCACATAGACCAATTCGATCGCTCAGTTTAATCAGTGTAGTTTGTTTTCATCATAAACTGGCTGTTTAAGAGAACTAAGGCTCGTATTCAGTAGAATGATTTAGCTTCACAAAAGCCACACTGTCCTTTGAATTTAGGTCAATTCGTATTTACCCTAGCCAATCTTAATCGTCTAATCGTAAATCAATTTTGTCCATTTAAAAAAAGTAAATCTATCGGAAACTAGCAATATAAAGTCAGCGGATAATTTCAAAAATGAATGGTCCATCCACTACACACTTAGGTTTAATCACTTAAAAATGAATACACATCTTTCGCATATCGATCAGCTTACTGTTGAGGAATTTCTTAGTGCTTCTTTTCCTAATTTCACCCATGACAAAGTGCTTGAAGAAGGGAATTGCATTTGGTGAGTTAACACTGAAGACTAATGGTCGTATGTTCATAGTAGGAATTCTCAGATGTCAACATTACCGCCCGATCTATCCACTGAGGAGGAAATGTGTTTTCATTGTCGCTCTGAAATCGATCGTCAAGCAACAACATAGCCACGAACAACGAACGCCTTGATTTTTCTGTTGAGTGAAGTGTATAGGTGCCACTTTCCCATATAGGGACCTCGCGATCACTCCACTTGCTGATTGAAAACGTTATCCGCATTCACAACATGCCGCATTCAACGACTTGCTCGCATCCACACTATTTCTGCTTATTCCGTTTAGGCCTCTTCATCTCTTTCAATAACCTTTTCCCTTTCAACATCACTTGTGGGACGAGAGGAAGCTCGAGCCACAGTATCTTCTCATAAGACCCAAAACTGTTATGAGTGAAATATTTAGGATTCTCCCACTGATGTTGAAACTTAAGACAAACATGCATAGGCGTTCACATTATACATAAGTGAGTAATAAAGCACACAGAAGAGGTTCGTACTTCACAATGACCCTCTTTACGCTCAGAACGGTCTCTATTAATTGCGCTCACATTCCCTTTAAAACTAGGTTGGGAGTTTGTCGTATATTCACAAATCCCTCTTTTATTCTCTCGTGGACCTTTTTGTTAGTTTTCGTCTAGCGATTTCTGGTTTTGTGATACCAATTGTGGTTCACCATTCTCACCTACTGTTACATGTACTTTCGTTCCAGAGGCGAGTTATTGGCATCTAAACTGATCAATGGTACGAGCGCTGTTGTGGACGACGCATCAGATGGTCAAGACCAATGGAACACCACCAATTTATCCGTTGATTCCGATGATTTCGACTACTCGGATCCGGATACTCCAGTTCGCGACTCGCGACGCCAGACTTGGTTTGCTCCACCTTGTACGGCTAGCTTATCTGTTGTTGGTTCGTTGAACCGACGTTTTTCAGAAGGGCCTGTTCGTCCGTCATCGGAACGAATGCGAAATAATAACAACGTCGATCAACTCCAATTTTCATCAGCTCGTCTTCGTGCTCACGCTTCGGCAGACGCATGGACCAATACAATCCCATCTGTTATGCGCGACTTCCTCGATAAGGAAACTTATGTGGAGCTTGATCAGAAAATAGAGGTGATATACGCGTTTAGTGATTGTTTCGTTCCGAACTTGTGTATGGCTTTCTTAATTTCACATATTTACTGTCTGATACCGTTGCTGTTACCAGGTTTTATGGTGTTATCAGATTGATGCAGTCAATTCAGCATGGAGTACTGCTGTGCACAGTGTCTGGTCTCATTTTTCGTAAATAATTTTCATTCCGTGAATACCGTACGAAAGTGTTTCTTTTGCCAAAACCACCTCGCGAAACGTATCACATCTGCTCCCTTCTACAGTATTGCTCTGATGCGGTTGCGCTACTTTCAACGTTTTAAAGTAGTATGAGTAGGTATTTGATTTTGACTTGCTACGCCGCATGATTGTGACGTGTACACCTTTCGCGACCTACCTTCACGAAAACTATACGTTCAAAACGCTATCCATCTTCTACTTTACACTGCAGTTTTGTAAACGAGGCTCCCACACGTGTCCACTTCTTTTTGATGCTTCGGTTCAAACTGACAATGAAGATTGGGCTTTTACGTCGGAGGTTGTGACTCTGAGAAAACAGGTACTTGGCCGGTCGTCGTTTGCTTTCACCTTATCACCTATCAACAGTTCGAGACAAACAGGTTCAAATTTATAGCAATTCAGCATATATGTCATTTTTTTCATACGATCTGTCTATGCCTATATGTGTTAATCTGCAAGTGTTAATTCAACTTTTGCTCAGCATTGCCCTAAGCTTGACTGCCTCTTATACATACAGCTCGCTAATCGACCACAGAGTCCATCCCACCCGCCATTATGCGGTACGAGAGATGCAAGTGTGACCGCTTTGTGGGAACAACAGGATGCTTGGACGCAGTTCGCCGGTGATGATTCCTCAGCCTCGGAGGCTGTTCACGCTGTGCGAACCACGAAAACGGTCCGCAAAGTTTTGGATGCTCGCACAGCGGCCGCTATTTTAGGTCAGTTTACATTGACCGAAGAATCCACCGTTGTGACACACGGCTCACCGGTTGCTCGTGGTTGGTCCTGCGACTCGGTACGTTTATTGTGCCTGCGTAGTGGCTATACTGATTACGCACTCATGCTTATGATTTCCAATACGATTTCCTTGCTGCACATTGTCTAATCCGAAAAGCATTTTCGTGATTGCAGCGTCGACGACCAATCTCTCATCGTGATAGACAGCAATACATCAGTGGTTCTGGCTGATATTCAACTGCTATACAACCATGAGTAACAAGGTTTCCATGATCAGGGCAAAGAACTAGCCTAGAAGGGAACTAACTGCCAAAAATCACAAAGCCTGTATTCAAAAATTCAACGTCAAGGTATCTGCACCTTGCAAACGAACAACCCAGCTATAAGTGAAGGTAAGGCGTCATCATCAAGACAGCTTCCTTACGGTTTTCACTACCGCGCATCACTGTATACGTGCATTTCACAGTCAACTCGGACAAACAACGACAACATTCGTACCACTGAGCTCGGTTAGCTGCCATCTCGCCTAACGTCTCAAGCCACCGAATCTGTGAGTGACGAGGGCCTTTGCTCAGGAGATGAACCCGACCCACAGTTGCCAACCCCTTGGCGAACGACTTTATCTCTATGTCAGGTCGTCATCCGTCAGCCCCGTACATGAAGCCAGTCTACCGCAACGTCGGCAAAGAGTGCTGGGTGTGGCAGGCGACTGGCTGGTATCTTTGGCAAATGGCCCAACCATCAAAGTCTGTGCAACTGTAAGGATCGAACAAAAGAACTTGTTTGACAGTCATTACCAAATACCTGACTCTTAACCGCATCGTCGCCTACTCGTTTTTGCCATCCGATGCGAGCGATCGGACACAGACATCGATAGCCAAATACTTGAAGAGGGTTCACACCTTCTACTCTGAGCCGCCAAGTTTCGTTGTTGTAAACTAATATAGCCCTCACTGTTGTCTTTTATACGCAACCTTGAAACCTCAGGGAGATACCTCTCTGTTGCCAGAGGTGTCCCAGGGTGGCGAACACCGCCGCAATGTTAGAGGTACGCGGTTCTAATCGATTGCGTTCACACCCGCAGTCGATGATGCAATTTCCCAACTACACATACTATTTATCAGCCTCTATAACTTTATTCTCCAACATTAAATCCATGTAATCGCAGCAGTGTTTCACTCACTTTGTTTACTATTTCCAGTCGTGAACTTATAACATTAGATTATCTAAAACATGCGGCAGCCTTAGCTGTTATAAAACGTTCAACTGGAAAACGAAAATCTGACCTAGATCGGGCACACTCATATGCCATTCATTTATCTCATCAGTTGTAGCTTTCAATAAGTAGGACGTTTAAATCAATTTGTGTTTTTCTCAGTAGAGCATTGTTCGTTCACTAAGAAGAGGTGAAAAGGGATGCTTGTGACATCATGGTTTCACCGTTTATTTCCTACACACACCATCGTTCAGCTTGGTCAACGAAGCTGGCACAGTGGTCTCCGATGATACGCATGTGACCAAAATGACTAGGTTCCAGGGCTTGCATTCTCCACTCCTGTTGAACTAGCACATTCTGGAGATCTCCGTTTATTGTCGTCTGCACCTGTAGATGACTTTCAATCTTTGCTTCCAACATGCTCAAGACAGTCTCATTCGGACTCACTGTTGGTGAATAGGACGCCGTGTGTAACAGTTGTTCTCCACTGTATAACTTCTCAGCATACCCACTTTTCAGGTCATCGTTACACGGTGCTTTGTCGCATATCAGCACACTTTCTAACATAAGTGTGCGGATTTTCATGTGATCTAGCAGGGATCGTAGCCACCCCTTACAATAGTTGGTGTTATACGCTCCCCTTTTTGTCGTATAGCTCACTGTCGAGCTTGATTTCATAGCTCCAAGCAAATAAGGACTACAGCTTAGGTTATTTGTTATAGAGACGCTTGCCTTCATTTCTTTTAATGGATATCCTGTTGGCCTCTTACGGAACAAGTCGAAGTTCCTCTCATCAGTTCACCAAAATTTGCGTAGTATGTCATCAGTCGATAAGCGAACAGTCACCGGAATTCCAGATTCTCATTTAAGTTCATGCCAAGGGGTATTTGACAAAGTCTTTTGCACCGGTCTTTCAAATACTGACTGACCGTTGTAGTCCGTAAATCCTTCTCAAAGTTAGCTTCGACACACTTTCTCAATAATTGCAGTGCAATCACTGCGCCCACAGGAATCCACCCGAGCAGCATATCGATCTCTGAATCCTACTTACATGTCGGTTGTGAGAATGAACTTCATAACCGATGCAATCCATATGAAGCTACTTGCAAGCCGTATTACACTTGACTCAGTTCAGAAGAGTAACCGTGCGCCAGTCATCGCTCCATTTGAATGCTTCCATACTAGCCCGTTCTGAATAAACAAAGCCATCGATATGTCCGAATAACCTGAACCATTCCCTCAGTCAGATTAACCAATGCCAAGTGTACTGATAAAATTGCTTATCCCCTTAAGTTAGTTGGTTCAATCACGTTTGTGGATATTCCGATTCACCAGTGATTCGTTTTGGTATTCAATGTGAAATCTTATGTGCTGAAAGGAAGTAGATATGCAAGAAAATATAGCATCAGGTTCGCGATATTGAGGTTCAATGGCATGCGTTTCTATGGTCATGACTTACTGTTTACGGTGGTTTCGCATGGGCTTTTGTTTATCGTCAGTTCCCATAATTGTACTATGACTTTACCTTTGGCGAATGCTCCATCCGATTTCATTCATTGTTCTGGTCTGTTGCGAACTGTGCTCAATCTCACATCACTCTATATGTATATGCGATTACAGGATCATGTTCGCGTTTTGGAATTCGCAGACAAAGCAACCTGTACTGATTCCGTTTCGTTGTACGTGCAAAATCTCACGAGCGACGCTTCTTCCGAATGCATTCCCAAATGTGGAGTGAGTTTATTCCCAGTTATCCATTCATATTGACATACCCTGCCAATCTAGGCTTGTTTGCCGTCCGTATGTGCTTTTCCACTTGGCCGGTGTTTGATACAGAAACAACCGATTCTCATTGTGTGCCATATATCACGGTATCTGCATTCATCTATATTGCTTTAACATACTGTGGTATTTGTAAGTGACTTGAATTGTTCTCACTAGTGTGTACTGATTGGGCTGACATCTCTGTGCTGTCGCTGTATATTACTGGAGGTACTCCGATTGAGGGTGCTCACCTGAGATAGCTTTCTTGTCTGAGTGTTCATAAATGGAAGTGCCAGTGTGTTGTTATTTAAGGTTTAACTGAATAAAGCGGTACACTAGACGCTACTTACTCAGCACAAGATGGCTAATCCTATTCGATGTCTACATCATCAACACGTTTTATGTTACAGTCAGATTTAACTCACCGTTACCGCAGGATTACCAACGAGTCTATAATACATCGGTTATCACTCGTACCTGACCACATTTTTCACATTCAGATAGACTTACAAGCTAGTTTCCTTCAAAAGTGTTGCTACAATCAACAAGGTTGCTTCGTGAAATTGTAGCCTGAGTGCCAATCCACTGACGACTCCTAACAACAGAGGAATTCGAGTTTTGTGCTTCGTTTCCTAAGGCGTTGGCTGAAAAGCTTGTGGAATTTTGAAAACTCTTTAATTAATTGGACCCAGGTGATGCTACTCTATTTTCGTGTATATAAGTGTCATTTCTGGTTGACAGTTTAGATCGAAACGTAAACGCGCACCTTGTGTTTCATCCATTGATTGATTTGCTTCTCCACATGGATCAACCGATGTTTTCGCTAGAATTTAAAACCGTACTTTGGCGACATCTAGGATTTAGGGTCTCCGAACTAAAAGTGTTACACAAAACCATTTTAGCCGCCAGTGGTTCGACTAATTTTTGTTCTCTTTACACCGATGATTATTTCAGCTGTTGATGGTTCACGTTACCTGTGACCTGCTACTTTTGGCAATTTCCACAGCATCAGCACTGATTGCACGATGTGTACGCTTCCAATAGATTTTTGTTTAACCTAGTTCAAACATGTGCACCGCTGTGCTGCCGTTGTTTGTAACCTTTTTCTTAAGAGCATCAGTTCATGCTCTACGGGGTAAATCTAGGTGTTAACGGTGTGTTTTGTGGTTTCAGGGGTAGCTGTAGGGTGTTTGTAAGATGTTCTGATTTCTCCTGTTCATTGTTTACAGACTTCAACAAGTTCCATCGACATTGGACGATATGTCGTGCATTATGATACAAGCTCATGGACAGGCGTATTGTGTTTTATTGCCGGCTTTGTTCCACGTAATGTGAACTTCTTAGTTTGTGCAAACCTATCGATCCGCTGTTCCTCGTCAGTTGACTGTCACGTGTGCGTGTTAGCGATTGGCTTAGAAAACACGATGCATCATGACAAAATTAATAAGAATGAACCGTCAGCTATTGTGTTCTGTTCTCGCTCCTTTCAATCAGGCTGTTTTTCAACAACGTATTCATTTTGATAGACTGTCTTAGTAATTCATCTGGCGTCTACATGGTTAAATGCTTCAGTCATGTGTTAGCTGATTTGTGAATGAGTTTCGCTTCGCTTGTACGCTTAAATTAGTCATTTCCTTCCTAATTAGATCTCTCTCAGCTCCGTTCATCGCTAGTTCGTGGGTTGCTTTCGTTATCGTATATACGGATAGTTCACTGTTTCGGCTTTCACTTTAAATCAAACTCACCTTTCTCTCTATCGTTTCTTAGCGCTCCCTTTCTTCACCGAGTTTGACTTCTTCATCTGCTGTCACTCAGGATACTGGAATCGATATGTCGCAAGGCGTCTTCGTGTCTGAAGATAATGCACGGATTGTAGCCCATAGCACGACTGCATCTGTTCCCCTATGTACTGCGTCGTTGGTAGATCCCCCCGTTTTGGAAGATTCTAATGGCGTTCATTTACACATGTCGGACACTTCCCACACGGAAACCGTAGTCAGCAGCAAACCAGATGTTCCGACAACCGTCGATGTATTACCCGATACCTTGTATTTTGCGGACGAAAACCTCAGCATAGTGTCCTCCCCCGCGTCTTCCCTCCGTCCTCAATCTAGGACAGCTCAAGTTGAAGTTATGGTGGATGTGCGATCTCCAGATAAATCTGTGCCCGATGGACTACGGCGGATAGATCATGGTTTAAATGATAGGTCATCAAACACCGACGATCTGCAACTGGAATTTGTATGTTTAAGTACCTGTTCGTTATATGCTATTTTCTTTAAGACGAATTTATATCATGTGCTTTTTGTTTTTTCGTTTACATGTCGCTTACAAAAAGCTTTATGGCAGCTGCCTCATGATGTTTCATCTGTTTTTCACTGAATACTCTGAGTTCTGTTCAAATCAACATTTCGTGTGTATGCATTGCATGCAGCACCTTTTGTTTCCAGCACACGTCCGATCATACGTATGTACCTACAACCTGAAACAAGGAATGTTCTCTACAGTCAATAAGGATTGCGATACCGTACCTTATCTGTCAGCGTTTCTAATCATGGGTAGTAAGTCTTCTGCGATTCATGATAACGCGTTTAATGGGCGAGACACACCCCATGGCCTATTTATTACCTAACTGACGCGCTTGTGAAACCGCGGCTTCACAAGTTAGCTGATTGAGTGTCATATGAAACACGAATCTGGGCCGGTAGATTTCCTGATGGAAGGTAGCGATATATGTTTTGATTTCGAGTCAGCTTTTCTTGGGGTTCATAATCCAGTAGTCTCGTTGCTCAGTCATCGATTTCGTCATACACAATTGTTCAGGCACAAGCGACATATATGTATACATATACATTTACTTAACCACCGGATTTCGTTAGCACATTACAAAAAAAACATTCCTCCACCTCTGGTCGTTGACACTATTCTTGTCTTAGTTTTATTCTCATCTGGTGGGCAAAATTGCTCGCTTTAATATCCTGCCAGAAACGAGAACGCACACGGGCAGTTGCTTCTGTCAATCTCGGTGTACAGTTCACATATCCCATACTGCGAAAATACTGATTTCAACAACTTGTTTAAAACGTTTGGAGCTACCTGTGACTAATCAAAACTCACAGCGATGTCATTGGTATCATCCAGATTGCGATGTAGTTCGTGTGGGTGAGATCATCATAACTGGAATACTCACTTCATGCTCATTCACTGAAGTTGACTGACTCCCTATGGACAGTGTTCTTCTTGTAAGTGAACGCTATATTTTTACATTCATCCGTGTTCAGTACATATTCAGGACATTTTGATGGACTGGTTGGTCGGTGGTCATCCACATTTCAGCTAGTTATGAAGGAATCACCCACACGGTGGGCATCTTGCGATTGTTTACATCGTCTCTTGAAACCACATCCCGACACGACTGCATATATGGTTGCAGTTCTTTCTAGCAAGTACCATTTTCGTTTAACAATTGTGACGTTTTTGTCAGTGTTGCATTTAATGGTAGATCGTATCACACCCGAAGGTCAAATATATGTATGTACGTTTGATCACACGAATCACTGCATCCTATGGGATAAGTGACTTCTTGTCTTCACTTATATGTATACGCTTTTTACGTCGTATTCGCGTTTGAAGGTATGAAGTTTCATAGTTTGTTATCATGTAGTTGCCTCTTCCTACCGCCGTCTGTCTAATAATTGTTTTTTAATATTGGGACTATCAGATACCGGCTGTGGACTTGCAAGCGCTGTTGGAACAGAAAGCCACGTGTGAATTGTTAGTTAACACTATGCGTTCGGAGATCGAAGGCCTACAGAAGTATCAGGTAATACTTGCTCGTTTAGGTTACTGTTCTCTTCATCGGTAACCGTTGGACGTCGTATCTATGTTTCTCTGCACGAATCTGTACGCCTGCCTGAATTCGATTACTTTTTCGCCTGATCTACATCTGTGCATAGCTAACACTCTGATTATTCCAATACATGAATAGTCTATTCCGCCTCTGTCGACTGCATACATCTTGCTTTTGACTGTAAACAAGCCTCTCCAGTATGTGGAAGGTACACATCGTCTGTCACCCTAGGTCACGACTGGATCATCATTAGTGGACTTCATTCAGACCCGGTCAGTTGTCAGCCGTTTACGTAATACCTTATTGTCTAAAGTACTGTTGTGTGACCAGTACCCGTTGTTAACCATTGAGGTACAGAATAAACAGTTCACACCGTGCTTTCAGCCACTGCACAGACAAGCAGGTTGAACAATTCGCTATTACTATTGAGTTCAATCACTTTTGGAGGATATCTTCGCCTTCTAGTGGTAGTTCTGCGTATTCTTCTCATTTCATTTGTTTCAAGAACGCCTGACCTTGTGTGGATAAACACGTGGAAAATTCTCCTACATGCTTTCTCATACCGTCTACTGTAGGAGGAACTTCAGTCCGACTACGACGTGCTTCAGTCCATGCTTGATGACCGTGAAAGCGAACTTGAACGCTGTACTAACGAGTCCCTCGCATTACAGGTTAGCTCAAACTAAGCCATTTGCACCTTCATGTGTGGGTCAACAGTTTTCTTGATCTGATTGTTCCATCAACGGCTAACTGTGCTGTCCACACTAACTGAATACACATCTCGTTTGATTTCCTTCAGGCGCGTTGCGCGGGTTTTGAAAAAGAACTAATGGAGCGCAAAAATGTGGTTCTAGAACGAGACGAAGATATGTTCATCTTGACAGAGCAGAACGTGAGTTGTTCAATTCAGAATTACAATACTTCGATTCGCCGTAATAGACCTCATTGTCTTCTGACGCGATGTATTTCTGACATCTACATAGTGAGCATCACACAGGTTTAACCACAGCCTTCATCTTCACGTAAACTTTTCGGCCAGCTAGTTTTACTTGCAAACAGTCAACTGAATTTTAACTCTCACTTGAACATGTACATTAGTACACCATCCTTATTCTGATTGAACTCCAACCTCCGACTCTAGCCTCTGTGATGTGAACATGTTGGCCACTTCACTAGCAATCACGTATTTGACGTGACCAACTGTTCATGTTCATCCACAGGTGCTGATAAATAGCGCTTGTCGGATCATTTTGTGCATCCAGTGGACAACCTGAACTTTTTGTTCAGCTTTCTAATCTGGTTATGGGTTTGTGCTTGTTTCGTTAAAGGAAGAACATATTCTTACTTTATCGGTCTGCCTTTTTTATGTAGGAATCTTTACAAGCAAAAATCTGCGAACTTGAGAAACAGTTGGAGCTCGTCCATCATGTCAAACACTCCTCTGTTGACGCATTTGTGCAAACCAATTTGTCCACGTCCGACACTCGTTCCGTAAGTGTTCGGACATTTTTGCAGTTCGCTCCGTGGCTCTAGTTAACTCATATGCTTGTACTATCTGTATTTATTTCCGGTTCTGTGCTGCTGGCTAGTACTTGGACACCCAACTTCACACCATCTACAACCGCTGTATCGTTCACCCTTTGCATACTCTATGCCAGTCTGTTAGCTGTTACTGTTGGACTAAAGACGTGCTTTTCGTTCTAAAAAGAAACGATACTCACTTGTTTTCAAGCAGGCCTGTAAGCTCCATTACAATATAATGTTAGTTGTTTTTCTGCTGTTCTTAACACTATGTTTAGTACACACATGCAGTTTGCTCATTGAAAATGACATTGTTTCTGTTTGTTGTAGTCCGCTTCAGTGCTAAGGATGATTTTTGAAAAATAGATGGACCAGCAATTATCTCGAATGAGATGCTCCCATTAACCAACCTAACTGGGTTTTTTTCAGTTAATTAGAGAGACCGTTTCTGTCGAACTTGGCTCCGTCATGCACTTGTTCGACTCACCTCCAGGTTGGTGGCATCTGCGGTCTATGCGACAGAGAGAGTAAAGTACCACTAAGTGACGAGCAGTTTGAGAGATTTCCGTATTATTAACTCAGAGAGGTATGATTTCTGTTGTTTATGAATTAACTTTGTAAGATGCACTGTCTTGTTTTGAGCTCTCATGCAGGTATCTGTTCTCTTTTCCTAGTGTACTCCATCCGCAGCAACGGAGGCTTGTCGTGTGGATACCAACGCTGTGGACGACCACGAATGTTCTGACACAATAGTTGACGGTGGTTCATCTTTGCACAGCCTAAATGATGCAGCGACTGAGGAATCCGGCCGACAGAGCAGTGCTCCCGTAGCTGTCGCTCCCATCTGTGCGTCGACGCCAGATGAGCGATCAGCTGAGACTACCAACCATCCAGATGAAGTTCAGGTCTATTTTGTATAGCACGTGACCGCGTTTTCGTCCTTTTACGAAATCTGTTTTGCTGGACGGCATCTGATTAGGTCACTTTGTAATTGTAAATAAAAGCTATTATATTTGGTAGTAAACAACCTCCGGATGAAGTAGTGAGATCACCATCAATGTCTGAGTTCAGATTAGTTGATTCCGTATCCCCTATCAGGCCAGATACTGTTTCAATTCCATTCACTTCTTGTTTCTCTCGGTTTATAATCGTCATTGCTATCGTCCTTGTTGATTTCATTTCTTTTGGTTATCAAACTTTTCCTCACTTGGTTGCATTCTCGTTCAATGTTCTGTCGGACATTCTCCAAATAGTCCTTGATACTGACCTTTTTCTTGTATTCTTCGTCCACCTTATTCTGTGTATACATGCTCTCTCAATGAGAGTTTAAAGATGTCATTCCTTTCTAACCTCTCCACGTTTCGACTTATTTTCGAACGCGATTATCTATCAGAACCAATGTAATTCGCATTAGATGGCTGATCTGATCCGTCTGATATAGGTAGTCTTTGGAGAAATATTTAAAACGAACGTTTCTGTGATTATTGTTCGGTCATTGGGACATTTGTAGTGTTTTTTTGCGCATCCGGGTAATTCATTTGAAACATAACGATTCATTTATTGTTAACCGATTGTTCGCCACTCAGATCTGACACCACTCGCCTACATGACCTTGATGTGCTGTTTCAGATTGTCAACACTCCCCTTTCCTTCGTTCGAATATAGGCCGTTATTCGCGGATTGCGTGAGGCACATCAACGTGCGACAGCTCAAATCGCCTCGTCCAATCCGGCTGATGCTCAAGCTACTCTGGAGCCCCATGGATGGCGTGGCAATGAGTCCGCGGTGAATAACTATCAGCCGAATGCAATCGTCGATTTGGTTCGCGCCAACACCGCTCTCAAAAAGGTGTTGAACCAGCTGACAAATGTTAGTTATTCACTGAAGATGTCCTTCTGACTAAGGTCATGCCACTGATTTTCATTTCAATTTATGCGACCAATTCGCTAGATATTTCGAAAGCCCTAGTATCATCCACAGGCTGGAAACCGTAACGTTCTATTCGACACATCTGTTACGTAATACTGTATTCGTTTCCTAACGAAACCGCGTGCGCTGGCTGATTTCAACCTCACTTTGTTATCATCAGATACTAGAACCACAAACCCTTTTACTGCAGTTACTGTTACAAAATCGGTTGCTTACCCTTACCATGATAATCATTGCCACTCTGATGTGGTTCTATTCAAGTCAACCAATCATCGACCACATGTGCTGTTTGATCTAAGCGTAAATGCTATTGAACGTCGCGCACAGTTTGCGGCATATTATAAGTCCTCATAGGACCGGTCATTTCTGTGATTTGTTGGATTAGGACATTCACTCTTGTCCAGTACGATTTGGCTCACCATCCTGTGTGTTCAAGATGATCTCCCGTGTGTTTTCGACATAGCGGTGACATTCGGTCCTTCACTTACCGCGTCACTTGTCGAGATATCTGTTTTTTTCCAAGCCCGAATCATAACTGTAGAGGTTGCTTCCTATAGGTGAAACCTAGACTCATTTGGCGTATGGGTGTGTCTACTCTGTTTTTGCTAGTAGAGTAGTTCAACCACAACATTTACACATTTGTCTATTTGGAGTGCTCCGATAGTAGAGTGAAACTGTATTCGAGTTTTCACTATTGTTACCAGTTGGGTTCTGCTTGCTGCATACTGAAACGTGGTTGATATGTGCTTCATATACGTTTCGGCCCATTAGGTCTCCCTTTTTTTCGGCTTCTTCCCTTTTCCACTTGTGTTGAATTTGCTGTTTTTCATAATCCGTTTTTTCTTAAATATTTCAATACCTGTTAATTTTTCCTTATGAATAGTTTTGCACATGTTCATTTTCTCTGTGAACTTCTTTTAATGTTCTTCTATTCAGTTGGTAGAAAATTACGAAAATCCCTGTCAAACGTCGGGTTCGACGTCTCTTTCAAAAGATAATCTACAGCAGCTCATTCAGTGCACCTCGAACGCGCTCGCTGCCGACGAGTTGGTCTGGTTGAATATGCTGCAGTCGTCGGCCGCAGACATATTTCGCTGTGTATCATCTACATCCAATTATGAACCTGTGCTTGATACGATCCAGCCGACAGACAATGGTCAAAACTCTGCTTGGAACGCTATGCGCCGGTTAGCGGACCAACTTACTGCATTTATGCAGCATGAGGAGAAGGTATTCACGCATGTTCATTGTTCCATATATTCTCTGTTCACTTAAGTTTCGAACTAAATATGGTCGCAGATTTTAGCGCACCTTTGACTGGGGTTCGATGTCCTTTCACCCTTGGATTCGCCTGAATGTAGCTGTTTCATGCACCAGTTTCTAGCTTTGATTTCGCTCATCTCGACAGTTCATTACGTGTTGAACAGCATTCCTAATATAGTTTTGTTGTGGCCGATACGAAACAACTCTGTCACGGTTTTTGCAGCAGTTGTTGGATAGTAGATACTGTCTGTATCACCGTTCACGAATGTCACGATGCTCCATGGGAGGAGCTATCTGAGTTGTGTGACACCAGACTCAGAATTCTCTTGGGTATTGTTTGTGCTAATATGTGGTTATCATAATTAAATCTGGTGACCTCGCGCTGGTTCTCGGTTAGGTGGTCATCCACGAGCCTACTGATTTCCTTTAATGTGGTCTCAAAGAAATGACCACTACTGTGAATTTAAAGGAGGCATTTATTGGAGTGAGTTTGTGTAATGTCAGCCCCGTTAACATCTATCCCAAAGGCAAATATCAGGTAGTGTGTAGAACTGTGAGCCTAATCAGAGCTATTGTCTGATCGTTCTACGCTGACCATATTTAAGTCTGGGGGTTATTCGGTGGCGTCTGTTTTTCCGATGACACAGTACATATATATATGTTTGTGGTATGCGAGAAATTGATGTCGGACCGTTTGATCGGATTGCCGAAATCCGTCAATGTTCTTAACTGGAAGTCTCATGTAGACGATTTGACCACCTCTGGTCTGTCTGATGCATTATTTTGGTTGACTAATTTAGTCTTCCGACTTTCTGTTATGTTTTCAGTATCGTGAATGTTTTACCCGAACACATTTGTTGGAGAAACAGTGTCTTTCTGCAGATCTAAAGATTGCGACTACCCGTACAGACAGTTTGTCTGCTGAAGGTTCGTTTTATTTTCGTTATTGTTATTCACTTGTCCGTCACAACTCTGACTCGCCTAGCGAGTTGTGTAAACTCCGTCACATGTCATAAATCATAAATGAAAGTCTGGATAGGTAAGCACTGCTAGAGCGTGTTCTGTAAAAAAAAACATTTTGCGTACTCGTTGCTGATTTCACCATTCCAACTGGTTTGTCAAAAAGAAACCGGTTTGCATGTTAGTGGTTGGTAAAACTCTAGCGCTTCTAGCCTGTTACTATCGAGTGGTTAGGACAAATGTAGATAACCCAGTCATAAACCTAAATTATCAACGTCACCGAATCAGATTCCGGTTTTACAATTTTGTTAGTACAGGTGGTTTAAACGTACGTGGACAATAGAACGATTGAATTGGGACGCAGAATGCATTGCCTTCTTGCGAGTACAACCGAGCCATAATTAGTTTACCGAAGGAAGACGAAATATCTGTTTAGGTCTCCAGGCTGGTCAACAAAACTCACCCGTTTATCGCTTTCTACTGAACTCAGGAATTGTGATTAGTAATAGTGGTGTTGTTGCTACTGCAGACTCTTAGCTTATGAAGCTATCTGTTGCCAGACATCGGTTACAAAGTATGCAAAAAGTACACAGCAACGAACCCAAACACTGTTTTTGCACGGCTGACATGCAGCTCGGTTGTGTTGTTTGCAAGGTGTATGCACCTTGATGCTGAATGTTTGAATATGGACGTAGTCATTTTCAGTAGTTAGGTCCCTTCCCGTCCCCTTCTTTTTCCTTCTCTCTCTTCCTATATAGGGTTTGCTGTTTCTTCATGGTTGTGTGGCAGTTAAGCATTAGTGTTAACCACTGATGTATTGCTGTCTATGATGATGATGATGATGATGATGATGATGACTGACATGTCTCTGTACTTGTTGTCAGTAGTGCAACGTCAGTCTGTTTGTTGATATGTGCTGCACAATACTTGTACACGTTTCTAATCGTCGGTTCCAGTTTCTCGTTCCTTTGGTTTTTGCGCACTTGAAACTATGTTTCTGTTACTCTTCTCATTCGATTCTCCGTACCAGTCGATCGACTCGGTGATCGCTTGAACTCTCAAAAACAGGCATTGGATAGAGCAGACGGATTGAATCTGCGCTTGGCGAATCAGGTGAGCGACTTGAAAACGGATTTGGCCCAAATTGCCGCGGAACTGCAGTCAGAGAGATTGGAATCTGAACAGAAACAGGCTAAATTGGACAGGATCAGGTCGGTCACTGTTTTCCTTCATCATATTTCTCCATCAGTTGTGTAGTTTCTTGTTTGATGTTTTCAACAACCTGGTCGATTGTTGAAGGAATCGGCTGGCGCGTACTAACATGGTTGATTGTTTCATTCATCATGTGCCCACTATTTTTCGTGTCAACTTTCACTATCTACTATACCAATAGAGCTTGGCGTGTACTAATTTATGATAAGCTGTCCGACGGTGAGTTAGATGGACTAGGTGGCCAGAAAACCCACGCTCCCAAACAAACTCACAGCTGAACTACTCTGGTGTTGGTGTTCATTATATATTGGCGATGAACTTGGTTGGTCTGACCTGGAAACTTTTATCTGAAATTCAATCAGTTGAAATTACTGGGGATTATACAACGTTGACACTACTCACAGTCCGTTTTGGCTGCAAGTCGCTCTTTTGCAGATCTGGTTTGAGTCCATACAGTGGCTGTTTGTAGTCTTCACCGCAGCTCTGCAATCTGGAATGAAAGTGCTTAAGTTGGCTTTGATTGGATATCCTATTTCCTGTGGATTATAATTGCGGTTAAAACTGCGTCAATATTGCTGTCCTTTTTGTTGAAAGCGATAACAGTCACCACATGAAGAGACAATGTTATCGATCTTACATGCACTGACTTTGATTGTAAATAGCTTAGAACGATATGTGTTCTGGCTCTGGCTTCATATGTAGTCGAGTGCATGCTGTGCACGATGTTGGCATTCGGACATACGATGATCTGAAGCCCAGGTTGTCTTTGTTTTTCCTATGCTCCTGACGATTTCGGAACACTTCAGTGGCGGCGTAATCGATCCTACGCGTTTGTTGAACAATGGATCGTGGCTGAATACATGGATATGTTTGTGCAGATGCATCAGACACAATAAACTCATTGAAACACTGACAAATAAAGATGGAACAGCGCTCATCGCTTCAGTCAAGTTCATCAGGGTTGGTCAGTGATAACCTCGCCAATGCCATCACGGAATTTCGATGAGGCAGAATCAAGAATACTGTTTAAATCATGGCACACAAGATTTGGAAATATATTCACTGTTAAATCGCTCCTGGTGGTTTAGGTGTAGTACACTCTGTAGCGCATACTTGACAACTCCAATAACGGTTATTCAGACGGTCGGGTTAACAGGACTATCTTCCAAGTCCAAAAAACGTCATAAAGTGCGATCGAAGGAATTGTGATTTATATGGTACTATTACATGAGATTACAATAAAGGTGCTATCTCACTTTGCATGTGAATTAACCGGATACATAAATTATCTGACAAGAAAGTGTTCAAAATGGAATAACCAAAACACGAATCCACCAACGGTCACCAGTCAACGAGAAATTAGCTCATAAAAGCCATCGGATGCAAATGAATGTGGGTACTTGTCAAACTATATGACAAGAGAAAGTTCCATTTGATAAACAATGGTGGTGATAAAAGGAAGAAAACAAATACTGTGTAGTTCTGGGCCAAAATTTATCACGATCGCAGGGACTAGTAAAGTCAAATTTAGGATCGGCTTTTCACAAACTAACCAAACATGCGTCAACGATTTCATCGCTGCGTATCATACCAAACAAAAACGATAAACGGACCAGACGATCTAACATTCACTGTGGATTGTTCAGCTTGGAGAGACAGTGACAAAGTGAGGTTACGAATATGCAAACTCGGTGCTGTTGAACACCCGAGGTTTGCCAATTTAATTTTGCCTCGTAAGCCAACTTTCGGGGAAGCAATAGTGTCACAAATATTCAGCGCTCGTTTTTCACCATCCCATACCCGTTACAAGTGCTTGCAAGTCAGGAAACAGGAATCAAAAGAGTTTCTGTCCTATGCTGACAGAATCGGTTTAGAAGCCGAACGGTTCAACGCGAAAGAACTTGCAATGAATCAGTTTAAATGTTTGCTTTTTGTGAGTGGGCTACGGTCAGCGTCTGTTGCTGATATCCGGAACCGCACTCTGTCGAAAATCGGCAGCTCATCAGAGCCCACCATTAAGATAATCACAGAAGAACGCCAACGGATAACAAATACAACAATTTACTCCGACTTGATGGCGAAAGGTTCAGCAGTTAACGAGGTTAACCGACTACAATTTACGCCAAGTACATCAAGGTCACATTTTCTTTTCTCGGTCCCCCTTCAACTATCAGGCCAAGCCTCCGACTGCATGCTGGAAATGTGGAGTTTAGCATTTTGCGAAAAGTTGTCCTTATAGAGACCGAACATGCAATTCGTGTGGCCGTGGATCACAAACAAGCGTCTGGTTACCGTAATTAACAGTGAGGTCCTCAACCAAAAGTATATTATGCCAAACAGTCAGTGAATCATAAGGGAGCCTTCGATGCATTTGGTATTGTCATCGCAACCACAACTACCACAGATTCGGCACCCAAACGCAAATTTATATCCACTATTGTTAATAGGTATTCCAGTTTGATTCTGTTTCAGACATAACACCTACCACGTTGTTCATGGGAAGCATTAGGATGTCCAGAACTTCAACCTACCGACAACCTAGTCTTTAATGCTTTCGGTGGCCAAAAGATTATTACAAGAACCGTGAACCGCGTGTATGCGACTTTCATGGCAGCAGGTTTTTCGCGCCGGCATGTCATAAACGACTGCTCACGTAATCTAGTCGGCATTCAGTGAAGTCGTTCACGAAAGGGTTGGTCACTGTGGGTCGTGTTCGTCTCCCGGGCTGGGGTCCTCGCGACTCACAGAGTCGGTGGCTGGAGACTCTAGGTGAGATGGCGTGAATGTTGTCGTTGTTTGGTGGAGTTGTTTGTGAAGTGAGTGCATTCAATGACGCGGGGCAGTGAAAGGCGTAAGGAAGCTGTCTTGCTGATGACGCCTTATTCTCACTTGCAGCTCGGTTTGTTGTTTGCAAGGTGTAGGCACCTTGATGTTGAATGTTTGAATAGGGACGTAGTCATTTTCAGTAGTTAGGTCCCTTCCCGTCCCCTTCTTTTCCTTCTCTTTTTCTGCATAAGGTTTGCTTTTTCTTCATGGTTGTGTGGCAGTTAAGCACTGATGCATTGCTGTCTATGATGATAATGATGATGATTCAGTGGATTGAGAAATTTAAACTTTGCGCTAGTCCCATTAACAAATTTTTCAATTCGACTGCCAAGGGCATTAGAAATGTTTCGTCTCAAGCGAGAGGAAGTCTGGTGGCCTCAAGCATTCTATGATTACCTCTCATCTCATCGTTCAGCTACAAGCAGAGCATACCACCGTTTTCCTGACAGTCGTAGATTATACAGCAATAGCGAAGTTATATCCGAATGATACACTAGAAAACCATCAATATCCTCCTTCAGTGCTTTAGGACCTCTTCACAAAACTCAACAGTTGACGCATGTTTTCGGAAATTAATCTCTCTGAAGCTTATATACAAGTTCAAGTTGACGACGATTCAAAGCAACTGTGGACAATAAAGGCTCATTGTTATCTTGCACATTTCGACATCCAGGTTTTATTGTTGACTCTAAGGAACAGATGCTTGGCCCACGAAATTGTTTATTGCACAAACTCTCGTACAAGTTATACTAAAACAGTGCAACGAGCACGTACACTCATCTCCACGGCTGACGTGCATTCACACACATTAGGTAACAGTAATTTGTTACTCGCCCTGGTGGCACTTCCCTCACAGTGCGTACACATTATCCCAATAGTCCTTCCTGGTCTATCGTCTTTCTAGTGTTAAGGATTGTCCTTTAGTATCCGAATGTACGCACTATACTACTCAAAAACGAGGCTGAGTGTTATACAATATCACCACCCACTGACGTTAATACTCTCCAACCATACTTTGGGTATGATCAATTACTACAAAAGTCTTGCGCCCAACTTGTCTGCGTATCGTACTCCTCTGAATAATCTACTTTTGTGCAATTCTTAATGAAACTGGACTTCTTAATGTCAAACTGCTTTTTAATCCATGTAAACAATTTTGTCCTCATCGTTATTGTTCACGCAGTATAACTCATCACTTGACATGATGGTAGCAGAAGATGTATCGGAATATGGATTAGGAGCTGTAGTTCTGCAAAGATTTAACGATGGACCACAAAAAGCTTTTGCCCATGCCTCCCGATTGGTAACCTCCGCAGAACGGAATTACAGCCAAATTTAGAAGGAAACATTATCCTTAATTTCCTGTGTATGGAAGTTTCATAAAATGATTCCAGACCGTTCATAAACCGCTGTTTGCTGTTTTTAACAGTGCACAGTGCCAACTTCAAACTTTTGTTGACTATAACCTCAAATCTCAACACTCATCGGAATTGGGGTACGCAAACGTATCGTCTCGTTTAATTGCTGCGCGAAATAAAACAGACGATGCGCTGGGTACCACATCTACCAGGGTCGGAAAAGAAGAAACGCGTGTTCTCAGACGCTGTTGCATCTTCAACATTTACTGCAGACACGATCAGAAAAGCTTCTAATGTCGATGATACCATCCGTAAAGTCAAAGTCTCGAAATCAGTGATGGCTAAAAGTGAACAGCAACTACGTGAATTCTGCATAAAAAGTGATTCATTGTCCGTTCTAGATGAATGCCTTCTGTTCGGTGAAAGTGGTAATCCGGATCTCACTCAAATCAGAAGACAATCCCATGAGGCACACCCCGAATTGCCTAAGATGCACAGTTAAGTTTATTAGCTTTTTGTGGGCCGCGACATTCAAAAGTTGGTTAAATGGTGTAGTCAGTGGACATCAGTTTTGAAACCAACTTCACAAATCGAGCCACAGCCTAAGCAGTGTGAGAAACTGCCATGGATCGGAATCCATAATGTTTTTGCTGGACCAATCAGTGGTGTTTATCTTCTGGTTGTTGTCGATTGTACTTCTAAGTGGCCAAAAGTTGGTATCATGCAGAGACCGACAAACCAATCCATCATTCGCCATCTGAGAAGCCTATTCTGCAGATTGAGCTTCCCGGAGGTCCGTGTTTTAGACGATGGTGCCCAATTCACATTCAGCGAGGTTTCAGACCTCTGTTCAACGAACGGTATTGTGCACCTAAGAATTCCAGGGCAGTGTTTCACCTAGCTTCGGGTAGTACGGAAGGTACAACCCCAACAGTCAGATAGATGAATCAGTGTTGGAGGCATTGTGTATGCAAAGGTCTTCGGGAGCGGGCGTCCAATATGGATTGCTGGAGTCATTGCAGCTAGACGGGAACTGGTTGTGTATGAGACATGCTGTGTCTGTCACTCGTTCGAATCCAGCTGAAACCCTGACTTTCCACAATTGGGTCTCCTCTAAAATCATAAATCTGTCACACAACTTATTAGTAATATGAACTAAGAATCAGAAATGAGCAGATCAGACATATCAGCCAGCTTCACAGAAGATACGAACAGCCTGAACGTGAAGAAATAAATCCAATTGGTCTGTCATCATAGATGTTGGGGATGTTCCAGAAAACGCCGCACAGACACAACCCATACACCCACATACACTAGACTGGTGCCTCATGCTAGTCAGCTACCTGAAATGAGGTGCTTCCGTAGAAGCCGGCGATCCACAAGACGACTCAAAATCGATCTTCGGAATAGGTCTTATGATGCTCACAATATCAGAGGGGAAGATGGTGGAGGCCATTAAAGTCACCACATGAAGAGACAGTGTTATCGATCGTACATGCATTGACTTTGATTGTGAATAGCGCAGAGCGATGTGTGTTGTTCTCGCTCTGGCTTGACATGTGATCGAGTGCATGATGCACACGATGTTGGCTTTCGGACGTACGCTGATCTGGGCGATTCAGGAATACATCACTTCCTTTGTTTTCAACACGACCCATGTTGGAAATCCATTCATTTCTCATTGAAATCTAACAATTTGTGATCAGATCAATCATCTGGCCGGTTCGAACCAGCCTATTGTGTAGCACATTCTGTGCGAGCTTAGTATCGGCAAACAGCCTCTCCATCTTTTTGTCTAGAGACATAGTTACATACCTTTCATTGTGTTTGTGGATCGTGTCCACTACCTGATTTGATTCTCGATCACAAACAACTGTGTGAATTAGCTAAGACTCGTTATGCTAAATGATAAGTTGGGCCAGGGGCGGACTTACGGACTTATAATGACAATTGTATGTATGTGTATCTTGAACTTCATTCATTTTTCCATTAATGAATAATACCAGTGAACTCAACCTGAGGATGCTGTATCACCATTCAACGCAGTGGTAGTGAGCAAAATGAAATTAAGAGTAACTGAATGGAACAGGTACATATTTTGTGGATGCTGGCATACCGTTATTTGCGACACTGTCATGTTGGACAGCGCCGCTAATCAACGATTCGTATGCTCACAAAGCGTCAAACCCGGCGGGTGAAAGCTTTCGACGGAACAAAGTATTCCTAATTCGTGTAACCTTTCCTTGCTTTTATTCAACTGCTCATGGCTAATAGGGGGTCACAGCGAAGCTCTCAGTTGGCATACGGAGCACATCACAAGCAATGCAATCTTATCCTTTCGCGGATGCAGCCTGATGAACAGTCGGATTGTCCACACGTTCACCTTATTTGGAATAGGTGACTGTATGGAGACGATGGTTGGCAAATACGGTAGATATGTTCATATCTTCCTTACGAATAGGCCTCGCTTTCGAACCGTATAGCAAGCTGAAGCGCATGTAGGCATTGTACACTTCTTTTCAGCGGTAAACAGACGTCTTTACGACGGTATAGATGATGAAACTTTCTGAATATAACGTGTTTTCTCTCCTTTCGATTATATCTTTTTAACAATGTTGTAAGCTAACGAAAGTTTGCTAATTGGACAAGCGAAACAGTCCGCCGTTTCGAGTGGAATAATTACAATAGAGAATATGAAACTCGGAAGGTTATAGTTCTCAAATCTTATTTTGAACATACGAAGTGCGCTTCATTTGGGCCAGCCACTTCAGTCACCTTTTTCAGCAAATACGCTTTCGTTATAGGGTTTAAACCGAACGACGTTGTTCTTGTACTCTGGAACTAATTCTTTCCGATGCACTCTTCGAACACCTCACATGTTTTATTTTACCCATAACTGGAGATGGATAGGTCCTACTCTCGTTGTTTTTCGTTGACGTTCATCTTCATTGTTCACATTCTACTGTATACTTTGCACTGACTTGTGGTCATTTCTTAATTAATCATTTATGTGTTCCTATTTTGTGTTTTATCTCAATGTCAAACAGATGTGCGGTACACTAGTTTCAAAGTTAGTCGGCTCAGCGTTGCCCATTTTTCTTTTAATCAGCATGACGGATTTGTGTGTGGGATTGGCGTTTTTAGTTTGTGTTTCAGATTTTTGCCAGTTGCCACATTTACTTTGTCTCACGCGCTGTATTGCTCACCGTCTAATCAGTCGGCACAGATTTACGATTGGGCACCAGCATTGTGTGCAACGTCTGCAGCTCGATGATTCATTGACATAGGCTTGTCGGTCTCTCGCTGGGTGTGTTTTGATTCTGCCACGTGATCGACCACGCTGTGTTTTGAGTACCACATATCAGCCTGTTTGTGCGTGTTTGTTTTCACACATTGGCAGATGTCTGATGATGTCATGGTAATCCATGTTCTTTCCCTCTTGCTTTCTCAGTTCTCAGTTGATTGAGGAGCAACGGACGTCTGATCAGCTTCGAACACAATCAGATGCAGCAAAGAAGGAAGTTAGTCGTTTACAGCAAGAACTCAAAATTGCCACAGACACGCTCATGGTAAGTCATCTGGATTAGGGAGCGCATCTTGTTTGCTGTACTCACATAACTATTGCTTCATGTCTAAGTTTATCGTCTCCCTAGACACCAAGTGTTTTCGATCCATTATGCTTCTCATTTACTGCAGAATGTTCAGTCCTCCTAATTCACCAGATCTCAAACTTTTGTCTTGTCCACTTACAGCTTGAAAATAATCCGGTGAATAGTTCCGGCGCACCACATGTTCAAATACACCTTGTTTATTAGCTTCAACATGCAAATACCCAAAGACGTAGTGAATATATCATTTGTGCCATCTTCTATGTTTTGGCTTTCTGCTAACATCACTCTTGACTGCCATCCTTTATTTCCTATCAGGAAAATCAGTTGGCTTTGGCTGCAGCGCAGAAACGAGCAGAGGCTGCCGAACGAACCGTTAATGAGTTGAAGGAACAGTGCAGTGATGCTGTCAAGTAAGCCATGTGAACTTATCGGTTCTATGTACTAGAATATGCCTCATCGTTTAGACGATCTGATCTCCATACTATCTGAACTCTCGATCGGTACAAAACTGGCACCATTCACTATTGTAACCATCATCATCATCTTCGTCATTCTTATCATCCTCATCCTTCTCCACATTACCTCCATGACTTAATCTGATGTCTGGCTGCCATAAAACTATAGGGGGGGAAGGGCGTAGCAATTGGTCTTCACTGGAGAGCAAGAGAAAAGGATATGACTGGACACAAACACGAAAATAAATTCTAGAAGTGGAGTACGTAGTCTTTCAAGATTCACGGTTATACGCAGTCTAACAGTGCGGCTGTTACCACTTGGTTCGGTTTTGAACAAGACGGAATATTAAAGTTTTACTCAGATCGAACTGGTTCTGTACATAATAAATTGATAATTAGCAACCGTATGCAACTTGCAACCAAGTGGAATGTTTGCACTGGACCCAACTGTCAACAATTAACTTCTCACGAAGTGGTACGTACAACTTAACTGAGGGATGTAAGACTAAACATGCCTGGGTTCAAGGAAGACGTCGTGGGTGAGAACGTAACCATTGACTACGTTCACGTCTCTGCATATATCGGGGTTGTGTAGTACATAACTTGTCGGCCTGTTGCCTGTCAATCGAGGGTTCAAATCTCTTGGTCACCGCTTTTGATCATCACGTTCCAAGTAAAATTTGTTTTGGTTCAAATTCTCTCTAATTAATTCCTCCCTGAACCAACATGTGATTTGAGGGTGCCTTAAAATGTAAATTAGATAGGATACTAGAAAGAGTCAACAAGAGCTTCTTTTGGCTTATCCATCCTGCTCTACGTAGCAGTTTACACGATCGATACATTATGGGATTATTATTGTGGTCCCGGAATAGTATTACACGTTTGCATCCAAACGGAGAAATTGCTGCTCATAAAAGATTCCAACAACGATCGGTTTCGACATGCAACTAACAAAATGCGAAGTTATTTTATCCAATCTAAACGTACGTGGTACACAAAATATACATCAGGTCTGACCGAGATCAGTCCATCTTGGTTGTTTGTCTCATCCATGCCAACTGAACGCTATGCCTTTAGGCTTGCGTGCTATCGAAAGTATCAGCCTAAATCGGAGTTTCCCCTATTCTTATCGTCATTTTCCAGGTTGTCATGTTTGTGCCACTATTACGGGCACACATATTTGGGTTGAATAATCGACCTACTGTGGTGCTGGTTATGTTGACTCACCTGTGCCTTGTGTCAAATGTTTCGCTGCTTACTCTGTTCCTCTGCTAGTGCCTGGACACCGATTTCTCCCGTGTGTTTTTTGTCCGTAACCTCTTCTTTCACAACCGCTTGGTTTCATAGTTTATCGGATGTGACCGTCTCACCAGAGCAAACTTCGTTAAACAACTCTTCCGGCAATGCAGAATTTCATCTCCGATCCCTAAACGCGCCATCAAAAGACTTGTTCCACGCCATTGGCAGCTTCGCCAATAATCTGGCAGTCGCACGACACACTGCGACAAAGGCCGAACGTCGAGCTAGGGAGCTACAGGTGCGTGTTGTCGATTGACCTGTCAATTTTATGCATGCTTTGTTTGAAATTTCACTCGTCTTCCAATTCATTATCGAGATTCGTGTCGTACCGACATGGTTTATCTTCCATTCTGCAACTAGACTGATTGAACCAATCACTGTTTTTTAGTAAACTGTCTATCTAAGTGGTACTTTGGTTTCTGTGTTATGTTTTATTTAAAAGGTATACTGAACTTTACGATATTGTAAAATACTTTTTCCACTTATGTATGCTTTGTTATATTGAACTGACTCCGCTACTGTCGCGTATTCGATCGAGCAGATTGATTACCTGCTCACGAATGGGAAGATGTGAACGACGAAAGGTTTATTGAGAAATGAGATGAAAACCAAACCACAGTGAATCTGCATCAGAAAGTGTGGACCGTTAAATTGCAGCTTTACTTCAAACAGCAGACATTCATTTTTGCCTGGGGTTTACACATTCTCCATTATACCCTCAACGTTGTGAACGGTTTGCTTTGCCGGCTTCGTTAGAAAATGTACCTCCTAATAGCTCGAAAAGAGGCACTGTTAAAACAGTTGCTGTGGTGTTTCAAGGTTTCCTCCAGCGGAAATCGAACTATGCTGAATTGCACATCAAGTTTTTCGGGCTTCTCTAAATTTGTTGAGAGACCATTTGATTAACAACAATGGTCTTTCAACGCCATCTACACCTGAGCTTCTGAACATCAGCCTGCCACATAGTAGTTCATCCTTGGCCTAAAGACGGACTACGTTGATAATTTAATTCGTTAGGGTGTCTTGTCCTGTAAACCGCAAAGCCTTCGCGTTTACCAGGGTTCACATGTGAAAAGCCGCTGTCTTCGTCTGGACCTAATTTGTGTCGTTCACTGTTTCAACAGTAGGGATTCATTGGATGGCTCACCGTAATTTATTACCTATTTGGATGTGATCTTCTCTGTACGCAAAGCCTTGCTATGTGTAACTATTGGTCGAACTAAACAGGGCACGTCGTGAAGAAAACAGATCGTCAGAAAAGTTGGGGGTAATTCGTCTCTTCCCCAATAGACACCATACGTGCTCGTGGGTGTTCACTACTTGGTTCCTGTATAATGTGAGTCCATTGATGCTAGACTGGGTTCTTACTCCTGCCAATCAATCATTAAGCGAAGCCTGGCGACGTTGGCTGTGTTTACTAAGGAACTATACTACAGTTTCTATTTCGTCTTGCGCAAAAAAGTAGTTTCGGTTTTATTTTACGCTGCCTTCTTGTTTCACAGAATAAACAGCGTCCAATTTCCTCGCATAGCCCCATGAATAGTCACCGGGTCAGCGCCTTAAGCATCCGATTTATTATTGGGAGACACATCTTCAGTCTGTTCACAGTCGTTCTCTTTTTTTACGTTTCTACTGGGCAACAACTTGTTCATTCGATTTGTGCTGGGTCACATATGCCAGATGAATAATTATACGATTTCATTAGTACTCCTCGGTCACGCCCACAGTGATTTCCGTTCATTTCTACTGCCGACTGAACGTTAAGAGCAGTTTGTGTTGTTGCACATACGACTGAAACCTTATCCAATCTAGATTATGGCAACGCATCTGGTGTTGTATAGAATGTGGTTTCGTCTTTTGCGGTCACATCACTAGTTTCTGTTGTACCTGTCACGTGAATATGAAAAAATAGGCTACAGCGTACGTTGTGAAGGTTTGACTGATGAGAACGAATAGAGAGACAGTGACTGCTCATCAAAGCCTTATGTAGACTTGCAGTTTGTCAATAGTTGTGTAAGTCTGGAAACAAGAGCAGGAGAGTCTGTATTTTGATTGGTACACAATAGAGAGATACGGAGAAAATGGACATCAGCAGGTGCACTTAAACAGACGAGGCGGACGATAGTTTGACGATTCAGGAAATTCGGTAATGACTGTACATATGCTCCGAAAATATGTGAATTGCATCTGCATCCGCTGTACATAGGCATATATACCGACAATTTATCACAGAGCTGCAAAATCGAACCCAGTCATCTTGTGTGTTTTCTTCTACCATTCTACTTATGCTGAACTCCCATATGACCCGTTATTTTGAATGACACACCTCTCGCAGTGTCCAATTAAAGAACGTAATTTCGATTACTGATATCTTTTGTTATGTTAATCGCTAAAACTGTTAACTGTACAATTTGTTCAAATAAGTGTCATTTATCCTGAGTGACATATTGCTGAGGAACTGGACGCTAAAATTTTGAGTATTACACTTATGGCTGACTGAAAAACAACCACGTGTGATAACGTAGTATCCATAACTGTCACAGTGTGTATACTTGTTGTGTTTGGAACTATCGTGAGACGATGTTCGTCTTTTGCAACTCATCTTTTTGTCGGTGATCTAAGCATTGATTCTTATTTTATTTACAATTATTTGGAATGCTTCACTTTTTCACTTTGTTCAGTCTATCAACAATGCGCTTCGTTTAAACCTGGCAGAAACAGAACTTCGAGTTATGCCTTTTCTAGTATCTTACACACGAGGTCAACTAACTAACAGTTCACCAAATGCGCCAATACCCCACGAGCTTAATCAGGCGAGACATCCCAGCGAATCCAAACAACGGCACCCTAGTTCTCGATTTGCGGAACTCAAAAGTGTTTGTACTCGGTTGCTCTCGCTAGCGGCAGCTGATCAGATTGGAGCGGATGACGGCTCATCGTCTGCCTCGACTTCTGACGCAGATGACGACGAAGATGTGACTAGGTTGCGTGCCACGCCAAAAGCTGTATCATTTCATCCATCCGTACACCGGACAGAACAGCAACGCGCTCTCGATCTTTCCGCACCCATCATTTCTAAATTGACCAATGGAGTGGACCACAACGTGGAACGTGATTTAGGATCTCCTCGAAACAGACGTAATCCTGCGCTTTCGGTAAGTTGAATGACGACGTCGAGGTTGAAACAGTGCAAAGGTTTCGTTCCAGTTAATTATTACAGTGTTTTCTAGCCATTTAACGGCATTTGTGATCATCACAAGCTCCAGCGTGACTCATACTAGCTTGGATGTAGTTGTAGGAGCTTAATCTCACATCTTTAAGTTTTTTTCTGTACCAGCAAATTGAAGACAAGAATTTGGAATTTACGAACACATCATCTTTCGTTTTAAGTTCACACCGGTTAGCGCAAACATGGAGTCGTACTAATGATTGATTGTTGGCTACTGGGTCGTACTAACGGTGAAACTAATCAAGGAGCGGTTGTGACGCACTTCTTATATTCTGTGGTGGACAGCTAATATAACAATCCGGCTGGCTTCTTTACGCTTCTTTTACGAATCAAGTATTTAATACGAACAGTCAGCGCTCAAATTTCGACTGCGGACTAGCTGGTTGGGCTGTGCAAGTGTCGATGGGTTGTTTCGATTAGAGCAACGTTTTTGTGGTTTTCCCTGTGCTGCACTGGCGCCCATTGCAGATCGTGTATTCCCTTCCCTTCGAACCATTGACATGGAGCAAGAATTTTCTAGTAACTTTATGGCCTTTGGATGTAAAAATATCAACAAAATACATCTGTCATGTTAGCGCACCCAGCATCTTCCGACTTTCAGTTGGTCATCAAAAACGTACGTACGCCACACACTACTGATGGTGTACCAGTAGTGTGCTTTTTTACTCAATTGCTTCCGTAATCGAACGTTAGTGCCATCAGCGTTTAGGTGCAACGTTCACTCTTCCGTTTCAGTAATGGTAGACAGACCTGTTGGTATTTTCGAACTGGTGGTTCTGCTAAGATACATGTGATAAAGTGCATGTGCACATGTATATTTGTTTATGTGTCAACGCCGTCGTTGCCTCCACCCTTAATTCTTCAGAGTCGTTCGTCTTCCTACCGCTGACGCTACGATTGATGGATCCCTCAGCTGTTTGTTCCTGAACGACGTAAATTTCAATTTCACTTCCACCTAATATCTGACTGATCAACCGCAGCCGGCTGTGCCACTATTCACACACACTCCTATCCTACTTATTCGAATTTGTATTGAATACGGTATGTGTAATACCACCACAAATAGTTTGACGAAACTTACATGTAACAGCACATGTGCACAAGTGTTCGTGGGTCTCGGCTACAACAAGAGAGAACCTTGACGTGGTGTAACGGCTTGCACAAATTGGACGATGTGGTGACCACATCAACAGAGTTACTCATACCAGACAGACCAATAAGTGGAAGTATGACAAACCACAGTATCCTAGTTCTCCAAGTTGAGAGTTGGGAGAAGGTAGGCGTCGTATTCCGAAAAATGTCAGAGTCCTGGTACACTGCTGCCTACCCTCAGCCTTGTGGTACAGGCTTTGGTTGAGAACCCTAATCGTTATACTGTCTAGGCCTGGGCGTCCCGGCAAGTACCTCAGCGCACATACAACAATGAATAACCACAACACCAGCAATTTCATACTGCATCGGCCGTCTCATGGTTTAAACCGGGTCACCCTGGTTGCCGCATACATCAGGGTGTATAGGCGAAAACATGCTACTACTGACTACTCCCACTGTCCTACCACACTCAGCTCCCAGGCACCTCGCAACCCCCATTTCTGGTCATTACTCTGTAGATCCCATAATAGTTGTAGATAATCTGTAATACTGTGGTGGTAAGTCCCATCTCTTACAAATCATCCTCAGCCCCCGTCATCTCTTGCTTACGCCTAGAATGCAAATCAATATTGGTGCCTTCCGCGTATGCACCCTCAAAACAGGTGGGTCAGGAGGCCGCTTTCTCAAGAACTTTAGACTCTTTGAATGTCGATGTCTGCTGTATCTCGGAAACTAGAATCCATGACAGTGATCAGCGTATGAAATTAGCGTCACCTGTATTGTGTACGAGGTACTGTTTATACACTTCGGGTGACTACGGCCGTTACGGATCAGGCTTCACTACGTATAGTCCTCAGCACGACAGCCGAAGCCGCATTAGTGGGTTTGATTCCTGTTAAAAGTAGACTTTATGCCTTCCGCTTGTCAGGTTCTGTTAAGGCCAGCTCTAGAGGGAAGACTTTCAGATATCTATTCATTATGTCTGCTCACATCTCTATTGACTGTAGTAACGCCGGTGTCAGTGACTCGTTTTACTCGGATCTGGCCTCTCTCCTTCAGTCCACGGGTGGCTCTGATATAGTCGTTCTGGCCGGAGATATGAATACCCAGGTCGGGTGCCTTGGTGAAGTCGAATCTAGTCTTGGTGGCAAGTTTGGGATAGCATGACATCGCCCAGATAATGGCGGACGATTGTTGCAGCTGTGCGCTGAGTGCAAGCTATTTCTATCCAGCACTAGTTTCAGGCATCATGCACGTCATTGCTATATTTGACGCTCGCCCTCTTTGAATCAGGCCTGGTCTCAGGTAGCCGTTTTTCATAGTTGGGAGTTCCATTCAAGACTCACTCTTATTGGAGCGTGTACTTGGGTTTAGATCATGCGTGGATACGTTCTAGTTTTGTTCTTACTTTTATTGGGCAACGATCCCTCCGACATCAACGACTGACTGTCGGGAAACTGGCTTTACCATCGTTAAGGCGTATGTACCAAACCAGCATAGACAGCTACCTTAGTAGTTCTCATTTTGAGGACCCTTACAGCTGCTGGACTAAAATCTCACAGGCCATTCAGGAACCAGATACTGTAGCATGTAGCATGGGGGTACAGGAATTGAACAGACATTGGATATCAAAGAAATCCGTGAATTTGTTGGAAGCTAGACAGAGCATTCCTCCTGGCAGTGCGTACACTAAGACTAAGAGAGATATCCGTAAGAGATCAAAAGGCTCACGGTGAGGCTTGGTTAGTGGAGAAAGTTGGGGAATGGAGATCGTTTTTGCCTCAGGGAACATCGGCAAACTCTTTAAGCTGGTCTGTGCCAGTGGTCCCAGTTGACCGTCTGTCAGCGAAGCTGTGAGCGAGATAGGTGGCACACTCATTTATAATGAGTCCAGAAGTTTATAGCGGTGAGCTGAACACTTTGAAGGTCAATCCAGCTGGCCTCCTTCCTCCACTGTGTTGCCGCCCCAAAATTGTAATGTAGCAACCTGGTCGGTAGGGTTGTGACCACCCACTGTGACTGAGGTGTGCAATTGCATTTCGGCCTTCAAAATTAATAGGCCCACTGGTTTACAAGATCTCGTGCCGGCATTTTTCAAAAACAGTGATGTGGGTGTTAGTAAAGGACTTGACTCAGTTGTTTCAACTTTTGTCGACAACGGAAACCATATCTCCGTTTTGGGGTCACGCGATAGTAGCTTCTATATTCAAGAAGAATATCAGTCATTTCTAGGATTCTTGCACCCTGTCGACTCACTGCAGTTCAGGAAATAATCATTAAGGAAGAACAAGCAGGGTTTCACCCTGAGCGAGAGTATATGGATAACATTTTTACTCTTCGTCAAATTCTGAAACAGTGTCATATATACCGCCGATAAACAGTCGCCGTATTTCAATACTACAGATATGTGTTCGATTCGATGGATGGATCCACACATTTAGAGTCACTTAAACACAGGGGTGTACCGACCAACTATATGAGTATACTGTCTGCGCTTTATTTTCCCCTACTTCGGCTAAGGTTAAGGTTCACGGCAAACCGTCTAACAGTGTCAACACCATGTGCGGTGTACGTCAACGCTGTTCACTCTCACCGCTTTTGTTTCATTTATTCATAGACAAAATAACGGAGAACTGTCTCCGACACTCACAAGATGCCGGCATAGACCTCCTACCTGGTGAAAGACTGACAGAACTCCATTATGCCGACAGAAGGGTGTTGCTGTTTGACAAATTTCAAGCAGCACAAACAACGCTAAACGCCATTTTGTGTCGTACTAATCACTGCGGAATGCGGTTTGCAGCAGCCAAATGCATACTGGTTCCGGAAGGTTGCTGTTACTACGTAGATTCAATGTTAGACAGTGAAGTCATGGAGATCGTTGGCTGACTTATGTACCTGGGAAGCTGCATCGCCAGTGGCGGAGTTGTAGGGAATAAGGTTGGAGCGATGTTCACCAATCTGGGCTATCTCTGGTGACAGAGGAATACCTTTCTGAAGCTCAGTGGTAATGTATGTAAGGCGATAGTGGGGGACGTGTTAATTTACGGCGGCCTTCAGGCATTTGACCACCGGTGTCTGTGTTCGATCGTTTGTATTGAGTGGCACCAGCCAGTAAACAACGAAGCGGTCAGGAAGCGGGTATTTGGAAATGATTGTCAAACGAGTTCCTTTGTTGAAACTGGGTTAAAACAGAGTTAGATGGTTAGGTCATGTACCAAGGATCCCAGCTAGTTGCCTGTTACATCGAACACTCTTTACAGACACTGCGGCCGATTGGCGCAAAATGCGAGTTAGATAGCTGTTGACTTGGTATGGGCAAGTGAAATAGTTCACGTTTGACAATCCATTATTAGATCAATGCAGTTGTATAAGTTCAACGAATTTAAAACGATGTGCAGACAACACAGCGAGGTTTGATGGAATAAATTTGGGTTGTGTAGAGCATTACAAAATTCAGATCGTCCATCATTCAGCCACTAAAGTAGCTTGAATTTCCACACACCACTACTTCACTGAGTTGTTTTTCGGTGTTTGGGGGGTGCAGGCTAGTGACATGACCTTTAATCATAACAACTATAGCACTCAGGTAAATTTTCTATAGGAGTAAACAATAGGATTGTGTGATCGATTCAACGATTATTAATATTTGTTGACTGACCACTTCGGGATGATTGACAAGAGCTATGTAGAATACACGACAAGCTTGAGTGGGTTGGGTTGTTTGTTTGTAAGCTGTAAGCACCTCGATGTTGAATGTTCTGCGTATAATCATAGCTACTTTTAGTAGATACTTCTGCCCCTTCTGTTTTGGCTGGAGGTTGCTCTTTCGTTCATGGTTGTATGCTGCACAACAACATAAGTGCGAACCATTCATCTATCATTGTCTGTAATTATGTACAGTAGCATAAGAATGCGTGTACAACCACGGGATAGTCGATGACAGGGAGTTTTGTCTTCCAGGATAAATGTCAACAATGATTATATCGACACGTTTTTCTAAGCTCATTTGCTTACCATGTGATTGTGATTTATGGAAAACGGTTGTTTGTCATGGTTTTCTTCTGTAAGCTAGTTTGCCCATTCGCTTTCGGAATCCCTTATTTCATTAGATCGTCACTGCCTTGACATAAGATGTGTAATCTGTCTGTTATGCTGTCTGTGTTGTGTGAACGGCATTAATCATTCTTCCGTATACCGGTTTCCTCTCGAAGGTCTCGCGGACTTCATCCGGATCTGCCGTCACAAAGACAGAACAGTCAATCGTCGAAACGCCAGGAGGTGAAGGCGTTGTATCAATGGAACGTGTAAGTGCTTTTTCATTCTCTGAAGGTCGTCCTACACAAATGCCATAGGTCAATTTCCACATATTTTTCTACCGGCGTACGTCATTAATCGAAATTTTTACCTAAGGTTCACTTAACAGTTTTAATTGTAGTTGAATTACTTTGCATATCTGCAATCCAAATGTTGCCTCGAATAGATGGAGAAGCACGCATACGTTTTTTGTACAGTTTAACCATCTTATTCTCCTTGCTTCTGATCACTGTGGTGTGTGTGTGGTTTCTTAAAGAGTTTGGTACGATTATGTTTCGGATGTCTTCTGATGGCAGGAGTTCGCATGGATGATGTTTTGTGGTGGGGGCGACTTTGGTACGGTTAGTGTTGGTCTTTCTGTAATTGGTGTGTTAGCACGGTTGGACGCACTTGTTTGACGCTTATGCCTACGTTGTTCGTTATTATTAATATTATTGTAGTCTTTGTTTCATACGGTACTGACTGAGTTGTTACTGTTTGATGGCATGCTTTTTGGAGTTGGTGTTTTGTTCGTGTGAGTAATGATGTTTTGGTATACTGGGTGCACGTGTGATGCGTGTAATCAGACATGGGTCGAACCTTGCTTGTAACTTTTTGTTGATCTCACAGATGTTTGTGTCAGTTAAGTTGTCTTTTGTGTTGTTTTTGTGTAATTTGACAATTATGTTCCGGCTGGTTTGCATGTCATAGCAGTGATGTGTTTGCGCTATTGGTATGGCGGTTTGTACAACGATTATTATGACGTTTGATTTGCGTCTTTATGTTTGCGTGGACACCTACATGTGTGTGTGTGTGTGTGTAACCGTCGGCGAAGAGACGACCAGTACGTTAGGCTCAGGTCAGGTAGGTCATATCAGCATATCCACTCCACTGCTGTTAACGACTGCATCGGCCAACAGTCTGGTCGTTGACAACTAATCCGCTCCACTTTTCAAAAACCTGGGTGTCTGCAATCTCCTACCCATTCATTTCTTCAGCTTTGTTGGTGTACTATATGATGAATTGTCTATCTGCCTTTCCGTAGCTCAACCGTGATTTCTTAACACATCAGAAACCGTTGTGCTGTCTACCTTCGTCACGTTGCTCCATTTCTCTCTATTCAGAGGTTACATCAACGCGCTTTATGTTATTCCAATCGAACAGGCTAGCGACTTCAAGACGAGAGTTGAATATTTTATGTGTATGGTCTGCCGGTTTGTCATCATCATCATCGTAGACAGCAGTACATCAGTGGTCCGCACTAATGCTTAACTGCCACACAACCATGAAGAAAAAGCAAACCCTATATAGGAAGAGAGAGAAGGAAAAAAGAAGGGGACGGGAAAGGACCAATCTACTGAAAACAACTAAGTCTATGTTCAACCATTAAACATCAAGGTGCCTACACCCTGCAAACAAACAACCGAGCTGCAAGTGAGAGTAAAGTGTCATCAGCGAGACAGCTTCCTTACAGCTTTCACTGCCCCGCATCATCAAATGCACTCACTTCACAGACAACTCGGCCAAACCACGACAACATTCACACCACTGAACTCGATTATCCGCCATCTCGCCCAAAGTCTTCAACCACCGACTCTGTGAGTCGCGAGGACCCCAGCACGCGAGACGGACACGACCCACGGCGGCCAACCCCTTCGTGAACGACTTCATTTCCCTACGCCAGGTCATTATCTGACCACCTCGCATCTTACACCAGTCGGTCGCAGTGTCAGCGAACAGTGCTCGGTGTGGAAGACGACTAGCTGGCATCCTTAATACATGACCTAACCACCTAAGCCTGTACAAGCGTAGAGAGTGGACAAAACAACGCGTTTGGCAATCACTATCAAACACCCGCTTCCTAACCTCCTCGTTACTTACATGCTGGTGCCACCCGATACGAGCGATTGAACGCAGACATCGGTGGTCAAATACTTGAAGACGGTTCACGTCTCCTACCCTGCCCGAGGGGACAGGTCTCGCTGCCGTGAAGTAATACGGCCCTCACCGTTGTCTTATATACACGACATTTAAGCTTCAGAGAAATACCCCTCTGTCGCCAGAGATGCCCCAGATTAGCGAATACCGCCCTAGCCTCAGAGGTGCGCGCTTCTATTTCGTTCCCTACACCTCCACCGCCGACGCCGCTGATGCAGCTTCCCAGGTATACAAACCGGTCAACAACCTCCATGACTACATTATCTAACATCAAATCTACGTGGT
>QNGE01001985.1:63525-74175 GCA_008508345.1 Paragonimus westermani | reverse complement strand
GGTCAGCAGTAGCATGTTTTCGCCTATCCACCCTGCTGTATGCAGCAGATAGGGCGACTCGGTTTATACCGCGAGACGGCCGATGCAGTATGGAATTGTTTGTGTTGTGAGTATTCATGGTTGTGTGTGGGCTGAGATACTGCCAGGACGCCCAGACCTAGACAGGAGAACGATTAGGGTTCTCAACCAAAGCCTTTGGCTCAAAAGCCTGTACTGCATTCGGCGGGTGGGTTGCGGTGTACCAGAAGTGGTACGTTTTTCGGGAAGAGATGCCAACCATCTTTCATCCCCCGACCTGGAGGATCAGGAGACTGTGGTTTGTCAGACCTCTACCTATTGGCCTGCCTGGTATGAGTAACTCAGTCCAGTTTAGCCCGAAAGGTCATCGAGATGCGCAAGCCGTCACACCACTTCAAGTTCCAGTCTCACCATGACGGTTTGATTCGTGTTCAAACCGTCTCTGGACGAATATAAACTTGTAATGTCAAGATACAGTCTAGAGGGTTGTTTAAAACAATTGGCCAAAGCAGTCATCCATCATATCTATCTCTAACTATGCCCGGAGATGCTGTTCGGTTTTTCCCAGCCAATCCCGTGGTTTTCGAAATTCATGCTTCTATTAGCCCCTCGATCAAATGCTGTGAACGCTTTCTCCGTCGCTCCCGTGCGGTTCTTTTAGCGAACTGCATGCCTCGCTGTAGTAATTACCGGCAAAATATGTTCGGTAAACTTTTCTAGTTGTGATTAACCATTGTTACAATCTGAGAATACCATGCCGTTCTTGCTATTCGACCAGATGGCATCATTGTTTCGGACTCTAATCACTTTGAATCTATCTCCACCCGACTCACACGTTTACCGGCAAGTTTCAGCCTTGAAAACTGCTTCCTTATTCTATATAGTTTCGTCTCATTTCGAATTGAAGCTCTGTTTACACTGTGTTAGTAAAAGAGCACGAGTGAGCAACCTAAAGAGTAAACTTCACTCGTTGGTTCCTTGCTGTCCTATCACGGGCGGTGTGTGAAATCAGTCGAAGTTCTTGTCTGTAACAATCTGTACTCTGAAAAACTTTACTGCCGAGTGCTCCCGATAGCAATCTACCATGGGATACATCTGATTTGCGGGATCTACTTTCCAGACGTATTTTCTGACTAATAGTTGACTGCGCCTGTTAGCGAATCATGTTGGAGTGAATAAGTGATCAAACCTTCCCGCATTCCGGTTGCTCGGCAGTTCTGTCTTTCTTAGTTAGTGGTAATCCATTATGTTTGTTGCTGCTGTTGCGTTCGTATGAATCCTACGTCAATTCGATACATTAGCCATGAGATCAGAACTCGGAATCTAGTTTGTTTGTAAACTACATCGGGAAACAATCATAAGCTACTTGGCAGCAGAGATTTTTGACCATACAGTGGAAACTTTCCCAACAATTTTTGTAATAACTTCTGTCTGTCTCAATCAAGTGCTCATAATTATTTCTTTTGTACCACTGGGAATTTTCGTGTGGGTATAGTTCGTCAAGCGATTCAGTACTGGTCTTTCGTTTTCCGGACGTCCCAATAGTTTGTCAATTGGACCACAACACAGCTGTTAGTTTTTCCTCACTTCATCAAAATGTTATCGTTTATCATTGCTTTTATTTCGGTCAACTTATGTTTCTATTTAAGCACTGAGCTCATCATCATCCACGGCTGTGTTCATGTGTAACTGTCGTGCAGCTATTGAAGAAGAAGACTCAAACACTGTTCTCGAAATAAGCAATGGGGGAATCGGCTTACTCCACAAATACTGTATCTTTGAGCTAAAGTGTTCAGCTTCAAGATGTTCATATACATTTCTTGTCTGGTCACTACACTATAGGAACTCACGCCTGTGCTTAGAAAAACCTGCTGCTCAGCATATTTCTATTAAGTTCATACGCGTTGTTCATTCCACTATTTCGTCGTTCGTTCGCAGCTAGTGTGTGTATGTGGGTGTGGGTGGGCGTACCTATAGTGAATTTGTCTTTATCCTGTGATCCTTCTATGATTTTCACCGGTGTACTTGCTTTCAGTTCCGAAATGTCCACGCGCACTATCTTCGTGCACAAAGCTATCGACGCGCCCTGACATTTCAAAAACGATATTTACTTCTTCTCTTGGGCGGTTTTCAATACCCCGAAGAGGCTGTGACTGCCAGTCTCGGTCGACCGGAATGGATGTTGACCGATCCTACCGCTAATGGATTAGTAAATTGCTCCGGTGTTCTATCCCACTCGACTAGTCCAACCCCTTTACGTCGATTTAAAGCTGCCGTACGGACGGCTCAAGTGATCTTTCGGTCAGTTTGCTTGAGCACATCTTTTTGTTTAAATAATGTTACACCTTTGATCGCCTGTCTGCTCCATTCAGATCCTCAACTCAAGAGCCATAACTTACATGATGATACATTTCTGTTTTCCTCAGTCATACACACAATATCAAATGAGTAACAAAACAAATAAATCATATTAGGAGAGAAAGACGGACGTAAATTCAAGTTGTACGTTGTGTGGTTGATACTGATCGAAACCAAGGAGACCTGAAAGCTGCTGTAATTTGTCTTTCATAATGACGCTGGGTTCCAAATATGCCGTAAGTAAACCGTTGGTCAAAGCTGATCCCTTATCGCTTAACCAAGCCATTAAACACATCTATGGTCAGCATAAGTGCACGAACCGCTATTGTTGCACGATGATCCTCTTCCGGTTTGCGTCCGGTTTGAAATGGGTCGACAGTACGCTAGACTCCTCGGTAGAAATCTAGCAATCAAACCACAGGGTGCCCCATTCATTTGTTGCGCAATGTACGTTGATCGGATTTCACCTCATTCCGGTCAAGTTTGAACAACCGGGAAAAGGTCCGGTGTCATAACAAAAGGCATCTTGGAACGGTAATGGTAAATGAAACACAGTTAAGTCAAACTGTTCAGATCTTCTATTGATGTCAACAAAGTCAAGAATGTGTGGTTCTACGAATCAAAGTTGTTGCATGAAGTTCTTATTTTTGCATCGCATAGCGTTTATTTTCGTATGGCAAATGGATTTTTCAAAACCAGACCGCTTATCCAAACGTCCTCACGTTTGGCTCGCAAATAACATAAGACCACAATGGTATAATACTTTATTCGTGTCTAGCAGCGTGAATGTTGCCGTTGTTTGGCTGATTTACCTGTGAGGCAACTGATGAGGTGGAACTATGAATTCAAAAGGAAACCGTCTCGTGGGTTGTCTGTTTGCGAAATACAGGCGCCTTGATGTTCACTGTTTGAGTTTAGGTATAGGAAGGTGAGGAAACACGTTCCGTCCCTTTCGCTTCCTTTATATTTAAACTAGATCACTCGTCATAGTTGTTTGGCAGTTAGGCGTTAGTGTGAACTGATGATAATGGTTTTTCTTTCCCCTGTTGAAGCATGCGTCATATGGTTAACCGGTGGCGCCGTTCAGGTCTCTACTCGAGTACCGGAGCAGCGTCCACTTCCCACACCTCAGCGACAAAATTGAGCTGCTTTCCGACCCGATTCGGTGTTTCTGCCATCAATCGTGCTCCGCTCAAAGAACTGACAACCGACAGTGCATTTCACAACTGTTCGCTCACACCGAATGCAACGCACACGCCCATTGCGTCTAAAGTTTTAAACCGATCGGCAGATACTCGCCAAATACCTATTCATCATGATTCCCGATGGCAATATAACATTTCAACCCCGGCGAATAGTGATTCTATCACCGTATCACGCTCAAAGTAAGCGAATTGGTACTCCTGTCAGATTTGGTTTTCAATAATCACATCGATTCCAGGATTATGTTCACCTGGCTTTTGTACCCAATCCCTTGGTGTGTCTTTTCGATTATCCTTTTTGTGTCTCTTGGGCGCGTTTCGAGTATACAATTGTTTGTTTTGTGTCTAACTAGAGCGGTGAAGGTGTTCTGAAAAATAACATTTGTGAATTTCTGTAGCCCTGGATGTAGATGTCGTTGAGTTCACATCAAGCCGTATAGTTTATAGGATAACGTGCTAGTAGGCGAAACGGCCAAACACTAATAACAGAGGCTGAATAGGTTGTCAATAAGATCTATCAAAGATTTTTTGCAGAAATGGACTAGTGAGACTACGGAGTAAGGAGTGGCAGTTCTCTTCGTGCACACGAATGATTAGCTTGCGTGTCCTGTGTGAGATTGAAAGAGCCCTGGATAATTCTCAAGACTTGGATAGATATGACGTGAAAGTTTTCCCTCAATAGATTTGTTACACGAAAAGCGCGTAGTCATTTTGAAATTGGTTGGGGTTGTGTACGAAACATTGTCACATTCGCTAATTTGTCGTTTGGCCTCATTAATTATGTAGTCCTTTTCATCAACGGAAAATCACGGAGACTAGTACTACCATCGCGAAAATGTGCACTCAATGATAAGGACTTTGGCAAGAATTTGATATTCAAGGCCTAGAAGGACCTTACTAAATACTACCGCTATATAGAGTAACCAAATGACAGGGGATCTAGGACTCGCTTACGTAACAACGCGAAGCAAGCCACCCTTATACTTATGTACAGTCACTGAAGGTAGGAGAGTTGAAAAGGATAATGTTCCCAACCCCCCAAATTTGTTCGTCATGAGCAAAGCTTTGTCATTAGGATTCAACTATCTGCAGTGGACGTATATAGGTGGTAACCAGATACTACATAATTACAAATGTTCCAGTGAACTGGCACAATGTGGTGGCTTTCCTTTTGGTGTGGAATCGTTTCCGGTTGTCGACCTGGATTTGTTCATGGCGCAGCTGGTAGGATCGTGAGTATCTACATCATCGTAGATTAATATTTGGTAGTTACGACCCCGATACTCTTTGAATTAATTTTGACCGGTGTAAAATGTTCATTGTATAGACAACAATGACAGTCCCTACTTTGATATTATGCATCATACTTTTAATGCACGACTTTAGCCGTATCGATACACTTGCTCGAATTTTGTTAAAATCACCGGGAAGCAGATGCCACTTTATTTTCATTTACTGCCCGCTCGTTCACAAGATGTAGGCATCATGATGTTGAATGATCAAGTTCAGACGCAAAGAGAATCTAGTTCATTTCTTTTTGTCTTTCATCTTTCGAACAAGATTTGTCTTTAGCTTGGCTATCTGTCACCTTAGCAATATTATATTGTCAACCACTGTTATGTTGATTAACTTTTCTGTACACTCATTCTTATCTTTCCTTTCGTAGCATTCCGAATTTTCCCAACACACCCTCGTCATTCCATCCTACTTATTCAACTCCAATCCAGACTCATTTGTCTACACAAACTCCCAATGCAACAGGCGATTTGATCGGTTCTCGTTTCCCCATCAAGAACAGTTCATCGGTTGTTCACTCAACCGGCAGTAGTGCGCAGGTGAATCGAAACCTTTTACGAACACGTCCCAGTGTGAATGGTATATCCACACAACCGCAGCATCGAAACTCCGTCCCGTTTTCTTCACCCCCTTCCAGGCCAACCGCTCTGACCATTTCAACTGGACATAGTTCGTTGAACGAACGTCAACGTTCTTTACGGAACAAACCAGAATGGAGAAGAGTTTAGATGATTTTTCTATTAACCACTTCCTATCTTCTTATCTCTTGGTCTACGTTACACTTGAACGCCAGTGCGCCTTCATAAGCGGGTTCGCATTTGGCCACCGGAATTCCTCTTGTAATGCATTTATTTCTCACTGTGTGAGAGTGTTAATAAAACTGTATTTTACAATGCCATGCTTTTTTGATCCGATTTGTTTCTAACCGGGATCCGACCTACCTGAGTATCCAACAGTCGCTAGCTCATACATAACAACAGATCCCAGTTCAAAGAGCTCTTTCAATAAAGTAAGTGAAAATAATTTTTTACTCCAACATTCACCATTTGTGTTCTTCGCCATAAGCATTGTGTTTCTCTTTTTCTAAGATAATTACTAACAACAATATCTTTTTAAGGTATGATGACTTAAGTAGTACGTGTTCAGTGGTAGAATTTCACCGGAAACAAGTCGGGTTTCATGGTTGGTATCACTTATTAAGTGTACTTATCTAACAAGCCTCGACCACCCACACCTTGCTATAACAATTGCCCGATACTGAAGCATGAGGTATACTCATTTTTCCTCCGTGCACCACAGTCGATAACACGCCACCAGTAAGCGAGAGGCCTGCTGTGCGATACAACTGCTCTCTATTAATAGGTTGTAGGTTGCATCATGACATGTTGGCGTTCAGTGGTATTCAACAAACAGTCATTTTTAGACATTAGACAACCGTCACTCACCCCACATTCTTCAAGGTTCATTGCCGGAGGAAATTTGGAGCGTTGTGAGATGCGGCACAAAACAGTGCAAGAGAGGGCTATCAGAAGGTGTTGCAAGGTGACACACACAAAAGGTGTGGTGTGTACGCATCCTGGAGACTGGAAATGTGGTATGTAACGTTCTGCCTGAACACAAAAAATGGTGAGCTGTGTTACTGGATGACACCGCGATGTTCTGCTTCAAAGGTTGATAAACACTGACGGCCATATATTGATTTCCATGCTATTGGATAAACTCATGCGAGCTGTGTGGAACATGTCAGTACACAGTGTTGTTCTGAAAAATCGAATCACTCAAGTCTCGTCTTACATGAAGACAAAGCGGTCATGGTCGATTGTTTTCCTTCCATGCATCATTTCAGACCGGCCTTCGATCTTTTCCCATGGCGAGTGGTTCTGTTTACTGGAATCAGCCCAGACATTCGTCGTTAATGACCACAAAATGCTTCAACGACATTACAGCAGGTCTCTTTGTACTGGTAGTCAGTAACGTTGGCCTCTTGTTGCTAGGGTCGCGTGCAACTAGACCTTCTCAGTAGCTGTTATTGCTCACCTGAACACTTTTACCCTCACAGTTGTCATGATTTATGGTGAAGTGGCAGTTCTCTGTCACTAATTGCCGAGTATCCAATTGGCGGTTGCATTTAAGCGCTATCCACGAACGAGTTGGAAGCTCAATCTGGACTACAGCGACTTTCAACTGATTCACCGGACACGTAATCCTTAGAATAAGTAGTGCAATTGTCTGTTAGTACGTAACCGGTAGGGTACCCAATTTTGCCCAGAATATAATCTTAACTTTTGAATTGTTCTTTTGTACCAGTAAACAATGTGCATCTTCATCTTTTCCGTGCTCATGCGGATTGTTGGCATCTGAGCTTCAAGGCGTGCAAAAGAAGAATAAACGGGCTCATTCATTTTTGACGCAGAGTTTATCTGCCTAGAGTTGATCGTATTTTGATTATCGAGCTGCACTAGGTAGTCAGGCAGCGCTTCAGAGCTGTATTTCCATGCTAGTTTGTATTCGACTAAGTTTCCGGTTTCATAACCGTGTGCTCTTTCGAAAAGGGCCTCAGTATGTTGCAAGGCGACGGATTCGTGGTGGTAACAAATATGGAATAGTTACAAGCCACGAATATAGTGTCTAGTACTGAGCTGTTGGGATGGAAGACCTGTCGTGTGGCGCAGCTTTGATCCATAACTGTTGGTGGGAACACTACATCACGTGTGCGCCACTCAGTTACGTCAAGTTCCACTGCGTGGTAGCATAACCGGGTTCCAACTCATGATTTGACTCCAGAACAATAAGAGTAATCAAACTGATCCACAATGGTTTTTCCTTGGAGAAAACGTTCAGTGAAGTGTTCCTGTGTTGGTCAGATATTTTCTAAGGAGGGACCAACCCATCCACATTCATAAAATAACACTGAGTCGGAATTCCAGTCCACAACGTGATGAGGTTCCCACTCAAACGCGGGTTCCGTGCACGTGGCTGACACCTTCTGTCTTCTGTTTTTGCCTCCCGTTCCTCGTCCGTTCGATTTCGTTGCGCAACAGCTCGTCGGATCGCCCGTGTTGTCCGCAATCCACTCACTGTGGACTGTGAACATAGCTCACCGCCGCGCTGGTATATTCCGCTGAGTGTTGCGATAACCACACGTCCGATTTGGTCGTCCATCACAATACGACATCGTGTGAGCACGGCTTATGTGGCCAGGAGGTTCATCCTTCCGAACTCTTGTAAAATTGTGTAAATCATTACTGCCACAGACTCTTTATAGACTTACCATCACAGTCATTTTAGTGAAGTCGGGTGTTTTGTTTCGACTCCAGCATCAGCAGTCGCATCTTCCGGCCGATGACATATAGCTTAACCGTTGTTACATACTCGTCGAATGTTGAAGCTTCTACCAGCTGGAGCATTTTGATATTATCCAAATGTCATCCACTGGTGTCATGCTGACGTGAAACTTTTCAACAGTTTTGCTACATGCCCCCCCCACTCCTATTCATTTCCGGAACATTCCTCTTATCAAGCCATGATGAAAATAGTGTTACGTCAATGAAGTACATATGGGAGCTTCTGGTTTGCATAGTTCGGTTACTAATGAATGCTTTCCTTGACAATACTTTACATGATTTGAATCTTCATGTTATGAGTTACTATGTTCGCTGAGGCAGCCTATCTATCCGTTTACGAACCTGGGTCGGAGATGAGAGTTTGTTCTTATCATTTTTCCTGGTTGGCCATGATTACTAACTTGAAAACGTGAGAACACGCCGCATGGTTATTGTGTGCTGGTCGCTCGTGCTGTCGCCGTCATTCCGAAGAGTCAATGTTTCGGCCCGTATGTTGACAATCACAACACACAAATACATGTTGGGATAACACCACTGATTGGTCAGCAACATCACGTTTAACGCTCAAGTGTTGTCAGTACAAAATAATCATTGCGTTGCAATCCGAACAAACGCATGAGCTCAAAATACGAGGCCTAAGACCATACACTTATTCAGGCCTTACAATGTGGATGTGGCTGGTCTAGCAATGAACAGATGTGACCAAATCACCAACGACACGTACACAGACATGTCACCGGTTACGAGTATTCTGTTAACAATAAGAGCTTAGCTAGTACACATTCGTATGATAGCATCAGCGAGAACCGCTGATGTGTTAGTCTTTGACGTTGATGTTTTCTAGAGAAAAACCTTTCGTTGGAGGTATTTACTCCCGGAGGGGATTTCAGTTGAGCTTTTGAGGTTGGATGAATTGGTTCTGTCCAAGGAGAGATCACTGTGTAATCAAAATGGTAAGCGTTTCCACCGACAAAAGAATGGTTCGCCGACGGCAGCATGCAGTATGTCTGTATTTGACACTAGAGTGACTAAGTAACTGTTTTAACGAAATTTTGACCTCGGATGCTTGAAAAAATCTCCTTCAATCTGTATTTAACTGCGGTCCGGTGTTCCGCCTGGCCACAAAGTTTGTTCGGACTTGGGCTAACCCGCTGTTTCAACGAGTTTAAATGGCAGCGGCGCTGTATGGCTGCGTGACACGTCACAGTCGATCGGAGCAAGGCATGCAACACGGATGAGTCCATGCTCTTGTGAATGGGTCTCCCAGTAAACTTGGGAGGCCATGTGACCGTGCGCACGTTTGGGTCACTCGGTGATTGACTGTGGATACTCACTCAGTCTCATCTGCAGCGTGATGATAGAGCGGAAGGTCGCCCAACTTGAGAGCTCAAATGTGTATCCTACTTGCATATTTTGCGATCTCTCTGCTAGACAGCAAACCGAGTTCCGCCTGTGCTTCAGAGTAATGAAACTGTGGAGGTGTGTGTATTGGCCAGTCCACGTTTCTTTCAAATGAATTGACCTCTGAACTGATCTATCTGTTCTGCAAAGAAGCAAACCTGGAAGAGGTTGTGTCATTCTCTTTTGTTCCGATGGCGAACTTAATGTTGGAATGCGCACAGATGAAATTAGCCAATAGAGTTTGGGTACCATCGTTGTCTTTGGAAGTTACAGTTACCCATGATGTGAAGGATCTCACTTGCTTTCGATTAGGTCATGAATACGCCTGTGAATAACTGACTTACAGGTGACCACTTGTTACGCCATCATTCTAGCTACAGACCTCCTCAATGGACTAAAATTGGACGTTTAAGGCCTAAGGTTCATCAAGCCGCCTGTGGATCACACCAATAAAACAAGTGAGGTTTTGAGTGACGTTAACTGCCTATCAGACTGATTCTGGAAGATCCATTAGCAACCTGTCACGAATACTTGAAGTCGTTAAATGAGACAATTCACCATCTTGCACTCCCTGCCTACACCACGTTTCCGCGATACCTATTGTAAATGGGTTTCAGTGCCCACAGTAAGCTTACCGGAGGAATCTACTTGAGGGGGTTTCATCCGGTGAGACGGGCTGACTCGGTGTATCCTGTATTTTGAAGCCTCAGCCTCGCGGTGCACATTCGATAACGTTTGAGGACTGCTGAGTAACAGGCCTTCTTCAGCGCGCCCTCGTCCGAGGTCACGGCGACCATACATGTTGTATACATTTCTTAGGTTTCCAGTTGGGTTCTTTTTTGAAGTCTTGCAGGACTGTCGTTCTCATTGGAGCACGTACCTAGACTCAGATCATGCGTTGGTACGTTGTCGTTTCGTACTCACTTTAGCCGGAAAACGACCCCACCGACATCAACGATTGGCTGTTGAGAAACTGACAATACCGTCGGTAAAGCATAGGTATCAAACTAGCTTAGAAACCTGCCTCAGTA
>QNGE01001985.1:23629-61777 GCA_008508345.1 Paragonimus westermani | reverse complement strand
TTGAATATGGACGTAGTCATTTTCAGTAGTTAGGTCCCTTCCCGTCCCCTTCTTTTTCCTTCTCTCTTTCTATATAGGGTTTGCTGTTTCTTCATGGTTGTGTGGCAGTTAAGCATTAATGTTAACCACTGATGTATTGCTGTCTATGATGATGATGAAGTCTTGCAGACCAAGGGCGGAACCAGTCCACAGGTTGAATGATCGTGTCTTTCGCACAGAAGACAAGTTACTGTCCTGCCGTTTTTTTTGCGAATTCTTTTGTCACAGACCGCACTCCTTAAAGAAGATGAATGACTAAGCGATCATTATACTATACCATTCAGTTTACCACACGCACACAACAATTAACAGTTAGGCACACAAGAGTACACACACTTCTGACAATTAATCATACGGATCTCAGTATTACTTGTGAGAGAAACTGCACAACACATCCCGAGTGTAACAGAAAATAAGAAGTAATTCAACTTGTGGGCATCACATGAAAGGTTGAGTTCGAAAGATACATTATCTGCCTGCAGACCACGCTCTAGGTTGAATGGGGTTTGGGACCATATGCAGATGGCAAACTATCCTACCGAACGGTGATGACCCCAAACGATCGAGATATCTGCATGTACCGAGCGAACTCTTCAAGTTGATCAGCTTTGGGATGACTTCTTAGTTGTGTTGCACACTTGACATCAGTAACGGATTTCGAAGTGTAGCTGTTAGGCCAATGATCCCGTTTGAACTCTTGTCGTCGCCGTGTTTAGCGAAGCGATCAAATACCAAGCTCGATACCAGACCGTAGACTTGCTTGCGACTGGAATCGAGAGAGTGTCACGCAGGTAGACCAGTGCGGTCGCCGACCAGAACATTGACCGATCCAGGTGGGTTTGGTGTGTGTGTGGCTAGGGGGCGCTTAACGAGTGGCTGATTCCGCTCTTGTTGCGTTCTCAAGGTTGTCTGCGCTGTGGGTTTAACCGTGTCAATCGGGTGTTGGTGTGATGATCGACCAGTGGGTTGCCGATCAGTTGGTAGTTCGATGGAACGCTCCTGCGCAAGTCGAAATTCGTGTAGGTTTGTGATCGGATTAGGTCGCAGGCCGTAACTGTTACTTGAGTTAATTGTTCGGCTAGATGACTCCTCATATCCGATCAGAAAAATAACGACGCTCGGAAAATGCTTGAAATGCAACTTCGCCTGGTACCACTAATTGTGTTGTGGTTGACGATGCACAAATTTGTGCGCGTGGGTGTGCAACCTGGACAACGGAGAGGTATTCCGAAGCTGTGGCCTTAGAGCGGTGCGGTATATCTGTCTGGATACTGTTAGATAGCGCTTCAAAAATGTGGTCGGATGAATTCAGGTTGGGCACACTAGGGGAGAGTTGCACGAAGAAACCACGCGTAAATTCAGAGCGCTGATATGTACTTCCACCTGCTGTTCGCTTGTGTGGGACCACAGCAACCGGAAAGTCTTCGATATTTTGTTTAAGGGGCATGCGAAGCCACTGCAGCTTGTAACGAAGCGGCTGTAGAGACCTACGCGACTAATAAATCGACGCATCGTTGTCAGTTTCCCAGACAATGGTTGAACCTAACCTTAAAAAACCTTGTGATCGGACAACACCACTGTTTGTTTCGCCATTTGTGACATTGGACTGTTGATTCGTTGGCCGGTCTGTTCGGTTCTTTGCAGTGTAGACGAAATATCAGTCTGGCGACACCCCATTGATTTTGACCATCCTGAGGAAAATCGATAAGCCACAGGAGCAGAGGATTTTCTATTTCATAATTACGATGCTTCACACAGAACGCTAAATGGTCTCCTCGGTCAATGACTTTGGAGAAGTGTAGAAAAATTAAATCAACCGGTTAGATTCCATTAGCCATTCTTGTCAAATCTTCTCGAGCTTCAAGTGAATTGGTAACAAGAACCTCTCTCGAAACCCATGTTGGTTACCAATTGCAAATCGGATTAAACACGTAATTGGTCTTCGATCATGCTCTCCATCGCTTGAAGCGACCGATAGTAATGCAGCTGGCAAAAAAATAGTGGGGTAATCGCGGCCATCGGCTCTAAAGATGGGCGACATTACATAAATCTCCCAGGTTTTAAAATTTGCCCTCCAGGGTAGGATGGTTAAAATGTTCGCTGAGTGGTCTTGATAGATCTTTAACACATCCGAGCACTAGATAACAGAGGGTACCATGATTTGGAGACCTATTTTTACGAAGCGCTGATAATTTCTGGAACACGACGTCTGATGTGAAAGCAATTATTCTCATGACATCTGTAACGCTCGTAGTAAATGTGTGTACTGAATCTTTGGAGCAGGCACCAAGCACATTCGTATACTGGCTTACAAGAATGTCCGTGGCTCCTATATCACAGACGATCATCCCACTTTTGTGACGAAAGTAGGAAATTGTGGGATGATTTTTAGTGACGGAAGCAACAGTGCTGTAGAACAGATTTGGATTGGCATTAAACTTGTTGACTTTATCTGGCTGATGCTGAGGTTTGTCGACCCTCGCACATGTTTCTGCCCTGTTAGAGACAATTCAATATTCATTGTTAAGCGTAAGTTCGTGCAGCAAAGCAAGATCTTCATCGTCCAACTCGCTTGTTTCCACACCATCCACGCACTCGCATTTATGAACCGGAATTCCAGCCCACAACATAGCGAGGTTCCCGTCCAAACGCACTGTGCAATTCTGAGTTGTGCCGTGCCTGTGACTGTCGTGGACTTTCTGCCGTGGACTTTTGAATCGCCATTTCTCGCCCGTTCGCCCCAACGCACTGAGTGATGGCTCGTCCACTACACATCCGCCACTGGCTTTAGCCATATCTCACTACCGCGTTCAGATATTGCACTGAGTGTTGGAATAATCGTGCCTCCTACTTGGTCATCCATCACAACTGTACTATTTTTCAGTATTCATTTTCCAAGATCATCTCTTTACGATCGGTAAACATCTCGTGTAGAGCCGGAATGAATTTCGCGAGTTCGACGTCTAGGTTGCCTGACAGGAGCATGTCTGTTGCGGACGCATTCCCACTGTTGCAGATGTTCGAGGTAATTTTATTCTAACGCCTGCTCATTCGTCTTACGAGCCGTTGGTGATCTGGTTAAATTGGATCTATAGGTTTCTGCTTTCCGATTGGTTGATTGTCAGACTGGTCATATTTATGGTTAGCGTCATGATCGTTTTGACCATCAACTGAGTGGCAGAAATCCATTGTACGCTTTCAAGTCTCGTATTCTGATTCCTCATTGCTGGTAGGGTTATAACATTTGGCGACTGTCAGTAGCAGATCGATTTCATCATGTCATCATTGCTTGATGGAATTCTGAAGCTTCTTAAGCAGCAGCAGCACGAACAGTAAGAAGTCACTCATTTGAAGTTGACTGAAACCATGACGCAGAAAATGACAGTTCAGCAGTTGCAGCTACAGTGTCCACAGCAGAATCATAGGCCAGCAGCATAACGGGATTCAACTGTCGACCGGACAGTGAGATCATGTTCGAGGCTTGGTTCAGGAGGTTGCAAATAACTCAGACGATAGTGCTAAAGTTCGACTACTACACAAATTTGGCCCAACAGAGCATGCTCAGTGTTGTAACCATATTCCATAAAAAAAACCACTGTGCAGTGCTTGGCTCGTATTTTCAGCGAACGTATGTCATTGTTCAATAATCAATTTAAATGCATGCAACTCATTAGGCAATATACGGAAGATTTTTTAAAACTTGGTGGTGAGGTTAATGGTGAATGTGCGAAGTTGAAACTGTCCAATCTTACCAACGATCAGTCTAAAACCGTAATTCTTGTGTGTGTGGACCTAAATCAACATCGCTTGCAGATATCCGTACACATATCTCATCACAGTTAGAAAATAACACAGATATGACATTACAGACTATGACAATTGAATTCCAACAATTAATAAATCTTAAAATGATACTAGTTTGATTGAAGGCAGGCGCAACAGTGACGGAAAGGTCAATGTGTGTGTTATCAATAGAGTAGCAAGCATCTGATCAACAGAGTTCACAACAAGGTCATCGAGCGTGTGTTGGCATTGTGACATTCTCTGCGAGTTTACAAGTTTCGAAATCACACGGCCAAAATGTGGGAAACATGGGTATAAGGAAGTTTGTTGTGGGATAGTATCCTCATTCACACGTTTAAGAGCGCCCAGAGAGAGGTCGACCTACTATGACAGTCGATATAACGTTGTCTCCGCCGCATTTGATGGTGATATTTCAAGTAACAGGAGATATGTTGACACTATTGAGTGATACGAAGATGCACCTACAAGTGGGTACGGCCTCTAACATTACATTTATCTAGGAGAAAACGGGACTAATTACGTAGACCGGCGTACGTGCAGACCGATCATTTGGCACGGAACGCCTAGGGAACTCAAATTCCACTTGTGAGAAAGTTAAAATGTGAGTTTCAACTTGGTAATTCACATGCTGTTGGTACCCGTTACATTGTAAAGGATCTTAAGTTGAACTTATTGGATACAGTCTGGATTGATGAACTGGGATTATTCGACGTGCCATCGAATTCAGTCTTTAGTCAAGTTTTTCCACTTACCAAACTTATGCTGCCCCGTCGGAAGCCAAGGTCGTTGAGTGACGCGGAAGTAAAGACAAAAATGATTTCGTAATTGCAAGAACAATATCATAACCTTTTTTGAAGATGGTCTTAGCCACTGTACGCAGGCAAAGGCAACATTGTACCCTCTCTCAGGTAGAAAACCAGTTTTCTGTCCCAAAAGACCGGTTCCGTATGCAGCTATTGCTTCGCTGGAGGATGAGTTGAATCGGTTGGAAAGAACGGGTGTCATCAGTCCAATACACTACTCGACAAGTGGGCCACTACGGTTATGCGGCTACTTCTCGACTGGTCATCGTCAGATAGAGACGCTGAAACCTATAGCTGCAAGTCGCGAGCAGTGGTTAGAGTATTATGTTGGTTGCCATTATTAAGACTTTTTACAAGGAAACAAGAGCAAAACACCAACAAAAGGACGTATATAATGTAGTACAAATTTTTTAATTTCTTGCATCGCATTTCTGGCCCCGCAATTGTTTATTTGCTGTTTTATTAACAATGTTTGTTTCAGGGTTTCGAGATGGCACGCGATCTGTTTTCGAACATTCACCACAACAATAATCACAATAACACGGTAAATATTGGTTTCAGTTAATTTTTTAAACCGGTCTCAACAGCAAAAAGAATCAGAAACCCGCTCCCGTCATCACAGACAACAACGCATCGACAGTTCATACCAATGTTTAACCGTTATAGATCGATGACGGAAAAAAAAGAAAGAGTTGAAAGATACAAGAGAACGATAGGATGACACCGTATCTGAAATCAAATGGTCAAAATCAAACCACGTACAACCGTAAATACCTATTGACTGGTTGGGACAGCTATACTTGTTCAATGAAGGTTAATTTTTGTTCGGATTAAGAAACATTTTAACGCATGAACACTCAACTTTACGACTCGTACAGCTCGCTAAACTGAAAACGAATATTGCTCAACGTCAATTAATGACTTTAACAGTCATATTCGCCAAACGTCTATTAGTCTGACTGTTTACAGTGCCGAATAAGAACGCTCAAAATAGAGTGGTTTATTGAATTGCTTAGTCAGAGTTGATAATCGTACAACGTGCGGCGGGTGGGTATCACAGGTAAGCGATTAAATAGTCGGTTCAATTGCGTATGAGACCTTGCTCGAAAAGAATTCATTAAACAGTTAAAACAATATGTAACAATACGCACAAACGAGGTGCCCAAAAATGCGCTCGAATACAACGAAAAGATAGATGTACACAATATGATCACGAGATGAAGGTGTGTGCGTGCATGGATGTGTACCATTGAACTCAAGATGTTCATGGGATTGCAGCACACAGCGAGGAATGATGCGCGAGGTGGTGACAGCGGATCACAAAACTGGGAATTCTGGCAGGTAGGGATACCAGGTGTAATTGCAAGTGAGATGAAAGAGGGCTGACGACAAGAATTAGCGGACTCCGATTCCGATTTTGCAAATGATCCGGATGAAAGTTCATCCGGAAAGGGAAAGTTTAAAACATACAACCACTTCACTGGAGGAATGTCAGCTGTGTGAACTCTGTGGTACTACTCATGTCAATATAGCGTAAACAAGAGTAAGACAGAAACTGGACTTGTCTAAACGCAGAAGCGTGACCGTCAACTAATCAATTCCCAGGCCTCTAGGCTATCAATCAGAAATGGCACGCTGTCCAGACCGATGGCGTGTGCGCTGACTTCATGGTCAGTCGAGCTTGTACGTGACTGAGATCGAGTGCTTCGTTCATAGCTTACTATTTCCGATCCGGAAGATCGTCCGGTGTCCTCACCAAGGTTGCTGTCGTGTTCGGACAAAGAGAGTGAGGCGAACTGAAAAGCTGGCAAACTGCCGCTGAGCACAGGATTGTCGAATGTGTCGGTGGGTTCGCTTCGACCGTACTTCAAAGCTTCGTCGAACCATATGGCGTTACGACCACTGAAGCAGAAAACAGACATACACGAGAGCGGCATCGCAGAATGCGAAAACTCATGCATATGTGTGTCTTAATGTTTAGAACATCAAGGCTTCGTCGGATAATCGAAGGCAGAACAGAAGCTACCGACGAATGCTATCAATGTGCCATGATTAATTATAGGACAAAAAGATACAATTCGCCATCAGATGGGAGTGAAAGATGCATTGTATGAAATAGCTAATATTCACTTGGATCAGCATTGACAGAAGAAGTGGTGACGGTGAAAAAAAGTGGAATACGCTGCTAACGCAACTGCATTCCATAATTTAGAATAACCACAGAGCATTCAGATTATTCTAGGCTAAATTCTCCGAGATAACTACATTTCGTCTGCCAACATTCAGAGCTTTGCTCAACCATTTCAATGCTTATTTTGAACTAAATGTCGACAGAATTTTTTGTCCACAAACGGTTTCGTAGTTGACTGCCGTCGTGTCGGAGGTCCATCCAGATTCATTCTCTGAATGAAAACAGTTTTCGGAACCACTTATTTCCCGCTTTTTGACTCTTTCTGTAAGGCTAGGGAGTGACTGATTGAATGAATTAGGATAGCGAATCCAGTGATACCCATCTAATGACCGTTACTGTTTAGGCAGGTATCATTTTAACACTTGTGTATATCACAGAAAAAGGCTTTTTTATGCTTTCGTTTGTGTATGTATGTAACGGTGAATTTCTGCAACTCAGCTTATCTATTTTGTGATCACTTATAAATGTCACAACTTTTACAATACTGCAATAATACTCATCACAGACCAGAGGTCAGCGAAACTGTGGACTTCAGAGTATCTAAGTCGGTTTCAAAAAACCCGGAATAATGACTGACGCAAATTGAGCTGTAAATCTAAGTGACACACACCACACAAGGCTTGCGAATTGCATCGATCCGGATAGCTATGATGATTAGAGCTTTGTTCTACGTTGATCGGGTAAACGGGGGGAAGCCAAGAGAAAAGCAGTTACATTCATGGTAATATGTTGCATTACTGACTACGTAAGGGTGCTTAGTGAATGAGACACAGGTACATGAGTATACAGCAGGACTATTGCAATAATTGCAGCACCGCTGTCTAACACATAAGAAAAAAGGTGAGTAGAGAAGATATCCTCTAGACTGTCCAAAGGGTAGATCGTCACTGTCAGCGTACGGTCGAAAAATTTGCACTACTTATAAGCCTGATATAGATTACAACAGATCTATTACACACAGCAGCAACCGGAGTCAGACATCAATGTTTTCCTCAGGGTGCTCCAAAACCGGATTAGCTCCTCACTGTCAGGTGAGTCAAACTTTCCAATCTCGCTCTAAGCAGGATCTTTCGCGAATACCCGGCTATTGACCGAGAAGCTCTGGATGGGGTTCTTTGAGTCAACCTCCTTTGACGGTACAAAATGCATAGAAACACTTCGAGTTGTTGTTGTTTCTGCGAGCTAGTCCGCTTGTTTCTATCTTCATCCTCTTCCTCTGCTTCTAATTCTTTTTTGAAGGTAAGTTAACCTTTAACGTTCCCACAATTCAAAAAACGGGTTAGCAGATTGTGCCGCTGAACTCTCTCCAGTCTGAGACTGTCGTTTTTCCGAACATTCATGACTCCAGAGTTATTACTCATTCAAACTCACCACTAGACAACGTCAAGGGGCAACGGATTTCACTTGGCCTCTATTGACAACGAGACCGAAACTCGCGGTCAAACGGAAGATGAGATCCCACTAATCACCAGGGTAAAACAAAGCATGTTCTATTAGACCCCAGTGAATAGTCGTTTCAATGGTTGTTAGGCTTATCCTTTTTGTCCAAGTTAGTCAGCAGAAACTGGGAAAACAGTAGTTTAGAACGATTGTAAACTCGCCGATAAGCAATAAGACAGATGCCGTCAAGCATACCTTTGACGTGTAACTCGGTCGCTATCGTCCGCAAGATTAGCTGCGCAGGATAGTACGTACACTGTCCGGATGCGATGCACTGACAGTTGTGGTTGTCTGCTGCAAATCTTCGCATCTCAGAACTAGGTGCGTCGAGTCTCACAATTCAGCAATACTTGACGCAGACCACCGTTTGCGACTCAACTGTGGACGTGAGGTTATGACGCCAGTTGCTTGCGACGTCACCTCATTAAAGCCTGTCGCTTACGTTAGCCTAGTCATCTTCACTCCAATCATGTTATTGTTCGTGTTCGTCTCGTCTCACGGTTTGCTGAGAGATTAAACACTACTGTCGAAAGGTAGACGAAGAAGAAAACACTGAAAATGGATCATAAATCCACATGTTCCCTTCAAGCATCACGTGGGGCACGGAATGGGAAATTAATCTGCCTTGTTGATTCACAAATGCCCTATTCAACATTGCGATAACACCTGGACGTAATAGACAGAAATACATGCACAGAAAGCCTTCCATATAAAAGACGTACATACAAGACATGAATAATATAAACGCATGCGATGCTTATACCAAGTATATGGGGAAACAGTATCCGGATTATCGAGGATTATTAGAACTGAATGGCACTGGATCTTTCGATCGGATTTATCAGTCAGTGCTCGTCGGATTAGAGAATTGAGTTCAAGCACTAGGAAACGAGAATCCTGGATTGTGAGAAAACGCGATCACAATTGGTTTAGATCTTGGAAGGCAATCAAGCGCTCTGTTGTGTATTTGAGGGTGGACATATTCCAGCGAAGACGTTCAGCAAAGCAGAACCTTCATCGTCCAACTCGCTTGTTCCTACACCATCCACGCACTCGCATTTATGAACCGGAATTCCAGCCCACAACATAGCGAGGTTCCCGTCCAAACGCACTGTGCAATTCTGAGTTGTGCCGTGCCTGTGACTGTCGTGGACTTTCTGCCGTGGACTTTTGAATCGCCATTTCTCGCCCGTTCGCCCCAACGCACTGAGTGATGGCTCGTCCACTATACATCCGCCACTGGCTTTGACCGTATGTCACTACCGCGTTCAGATATCGCGTCTCCGACTTGGTCATCCATCATAATATCACTTCTAACCGATAACAAGAAACCGTACGTTATCATGGTTAATGATGAACAGTGTGTAAGGACCAGAAAACAGATGAGAAAACATACAAAGAAATCTTACACATCGCCCCAGCATATCTGTTGCCTCGTCGCTTCGAAACGTGATCATGGCGTTTAAAGAATATTAATAAATTATTTTTCTTCCGTTGATGTCAGTTTTCTGTTATACAGAACTGGATGGCCAGAACGCCGCGTCAAGTGTGACAGAATTTGGGCGCTAGGGTATTGATGTCGCTGCCTGAAATGAGGGAGGGCACTTTGCTCAAAGTAAGCTTCGAGGAACAGGCGCTGGTTACGCGTTCTACTGGATCGGTCATCCGGCAGAGCGTGTTCAGGCGCACGGTGTCTGCTTTACAGTCATTCATCGCATCGACTCCTTGGCGAAAAAAACAACTACACGGCGTCAGCCTTCAAATCACGCACATGCACCAGCTACCCAACCGAGGTAAGTCTTCCATATTTGTTAGTTTATGGCCCAACAGTATGTCTCCGGATGAGGCCAGGAACCCGTTCTAGGATCAACTCTCTACTACAATTACCTCAACATCGCTGTGACCCTCTACTTCTTCCAGGCGATTTTAACGCTCTGGATGAGTGTAGCTGAAGGGCTTGCCCAACTGTCCGCAAAATTCACGAGAGTGATGCATTAAATCGAAACGATGACCGCCTGTTCGATACATGTACTGCTCACAAGCTAGCTGCCCGAAATATCCGTTACCAACTGAATGCGACCGATATCACGACGTGAGCTCATCCACAAAGTGGCCACCACCACTTGTTTGACCAAGTGCTCACAGGACAGCATGACATCCACGAAGAGTGTATCACACGAGCAAAACGCCGGCCTAATTGCAGCACAGATCACTGACTGGCCGGAACCAGGTTGCTTATTCACGTTTGCAACGTCGTTTATTGTGGATCGTCAAGTTAGCTGTGAAAACAGAAGGTGAGACGGTTGGAGAATTGAAAGACGATGAATAGTCTGCAGTGTACATTCGCCACTCATCTCAAAGTCATCCCCACATCCACTATTCTTGATGATGTGGCAGCATTCCAGAGATCAGATCGCAGCAGCAGCCACCGAACCAATCGGTTTCCGGCGCCAGAAACTCCTGGACTGGTTCAACCACAAGGATGCAATCACCTCGAGTTTGATGGGGGAGAAGAATGAAACATTTGGCGCATCTGTAGTAGGCCCACAAAAAGGAAGTAAGATGCCAGTCCGTAATGCTCGCCCTCAAACTCGTTGAACAGCTTCGCACAATCATGGGTGAATGGTGCAAAATGTAAGTAATACGATGCAAGCAACTTATAGTGATGTTTGCGCGCAGGGGTCGTTTAGTTCTGAAAACGGATCACACCAAATGGGTTATACTGGCTCGTCCCATCAAATACTGTTACTTAGTTCTGTTGATTCTACGACCGACGGTAGCACGATCCAGGCACCTGAACTGGATAAAACAGCAGCCCCGATCCGAAAACCGTCTTGCCCTGTAACAACTTTGCACCAAACTTCGTAAACCAGCACTATCGTGTGAAAGTAGATCACGCTGGTAGAAAATCAATGTTAAATCCATGCTAAAGACGCTCTTAGGTATAACGAGAAGCTTCCAATGTAATACACTGTTTTTGCCCGTAGATCACCCGGCCGCATAAAGTAATTTAAGGGTGGCAAGTGGTGCATGTGTGTGTTTGAATACGTATCACCTAGGTTCCCAGTTTGTAGCGTAAGACAGTCCACCAGCGAAACGATGCGGACGTTTTTTTGTGTTAAAAAATCAGATTATCCGCTGAACTACCAGTTGCGAAAGTCAACAGCTGGGTGGCCTATTTTAAGCCTAAGCACACGTGACTACGGAGATCAGGCAGCAAATGTAGCATAACTTGGCTGAATGTGTAGAGATGATAATCTATGACTACTTTTCAAATAATCACAGAAGTGCGTGTTTTATTCTCAATATTGCTGCTAAAAGCATTCAGCAATGAGCCTCTGGTAATAACATCGTGAGGATATCTCACTTAGTATTGTCTATACTCAATACTAACAGTGTACATTTCACTATCGTTGGGTGCAGATCCGGACATAGACGTATCCACCCAAGCAAGCATCATGGTCGCAAAATATGAAGGCAGTTTCTCCAGCTTACAAATGGAGCTAACGCGTATACGGAAACCCAAAGCTTGTAGGTTACCTAAACTGGATGGCTCGACATATACCAGAGTCGAACCTATAAACTCTTAAATTCACACCTCGATACCAAACACGCAATCCATTGATATCAAGAAACAACACAAAGTTGAAATTACCTTTGCCCGCCGATCTGAAAGGAATTGGCCGAACCACGCATGAAGAAATAGTTCTTCTTTGTCCAATCGTATCGCTAGAGAAGGACGGAACAAATGGATCACAAGTAGGACGGACGCGTAAACACGCATAGATATACGTATGTACGGTTTTGAATAAAAGACACTTGTGAGTGTCAATCGCACAGGATCGAAGTGCTAAGGACAAGACACAACTAACCATAACTGATTGAGAGCAGCTGACGCAAAGCACATGACAAGTGCTGAAAACTAGAGAAACATCAACCACCTTGGGCAGTACAACATAAACGAACCATAAATGACAGGAAAATAAGTCTATCTTGTTCGATCACACAAAACTAAAAACAAAACCACAGCACTCAATTAATCCAGCACATATTCATTCAAACCAATAAAACCTCAAGGGCAACTGCCTGTATGTAACTCAACATAGAAGAGAATGCATCATACTTGAGTTCACATGGTTGATTGTCTTATCTACAACTGTGTGGAAAGAAATTGCCATCAAAAGCAGTTAGCACGTCGAACCCTGGCGAATGCATAATGCAGTTTAAGTACATGTGAACGATAAGGGAGATTTATTAGCCTAAACGAGAAAGCTTGAACAACCAGGTGTTGTAGACCCGTCCGGTTGCATCGAAATGCTCCAAACAAGGGGAGATAGATGCGAAAGCGGATCGAACATGCTAATGTCTATCCAGATAGAGCGATCCGAAAGCTCCTCCAGATGACAAGACTGGGAAATAGTTGCAGAGAAATCAAGTAGTCAAAAACAGTTTACCGTATACGGCTCAATAATCAAACGAAATCATAAACAAGGATGAAGGGTTATTTCTGAAGACTCACTGTGCACTCAAGAATGCTTGTTATGTGACGATGTCATTGTGATAGAAGAGGGAAAGAGTACGATTTAATCAATTGTAGCGATCGAGTTCAGTGTTTCCGTTGTTCCGTTCAACATGTGTATTAGATCGCCACTATGCTGCAGTAATTTGTGATAACGTCGTGCAGCCGACCTACTTCCGATGGTATAACTGCTTTCTCATTTTGTGTTCAGTTTATGTGGGTGGATAAGGAAAAACTACCACAAACGACCCAGTCATCTAATCCCGTCACGGTATTAATCCTGATACGGATCGTGTACAACGGTGGCATTCTAAGACACTTGCAATGGTCACCAACACTAAACGGAACCAGAATAACAGTGAACTTGTAGTTTATTACAGGTTTAGGAATCCGCCAGAACACGATGTTTCACCCCTCCTGTACAATGGGTCTTCGAAAGCAACTCTTTTGACTTAGCTGATGGGTAGCATTGAATAGGGGGGCAAAAGCGATAAACTTAGTACAAACCGAACTAGTAGTATGAATGGAGAAGGATCAGTGGACAGGTGAACAGAAGCTGCGGTTCGTAGCACGACAATGCTCGTTAGTATTCGAACAAATTGCCGTCGTGTGATGTACTGGATCACATGCGAGTTGGATAGTCAACATGAACAGAATCATTCCACATTACCAGGACTCGAACACCCGATGGTATATATCATGGATAACTGGGGTCGTCATCAATGAACCACCTCGAACACTTGTGGACAATAAACCAGCATTCATTGGTCCATTCAAACTTGAACGAACACAAACGTCAGGAATGACCAAAACCTGCGCTCCTGAGTTGTAAGGATGGAAAATCGCGATGGGCAAACTGCAACAAGTGCACTACTTGTGAAATAATCTTAAAGCCGGTATTTGTATTATCATGGCCAGTTAGCAGCGAAAAAAATGCACTCAGCACCAACCACACACTACGAGTGCCACTCATTAAGTCGCAGAGCTCTGACGAACGGCCTGAACGTTAAAATCATTCAGTGAGCATACAACGTTTTATTTATGTTCGTTCGATTTTGTTGCAATCACAAAACATGCGAAACGGTTATACAGTTCTGGAGAACTGAAGAACTGATCAATATAACGTAAAACGCGGGTACGAGGGTACTGCAGAAGTAAAACTGTGAACAATGGCGCGTAGCAGGCAGCGTTCTTCGTTAATCCGACTCTCGATGGAGTGACCGAATAAACAGACACATGAGTAACTGAACTGTGGCACATCCGACTGTGCCAATTCAGTGACTTACCTTGAAATCCGGACACCAATGAAATACACACGTCTCGCCAGTACCATAAAAATGTTTGCTGCACTGAATCCGTTCCGACAGGATCGCACCGAACACAATACCGAGCGTATCGCGGATGACCAACAGAACGCCGCCTTCCACGTTCTTAGATTTGCGGTAAAGCGTTCCCAGACTGTAACCATCCTGTTCAGTTTTGTAAATCAGTTGGAGATTGGCGCCGATCCAATGAGTGGGGAAATTCGAACCCAGCTACATTGCAACCAATGGTGAGAACGAACAGAAAAAATCCACAGCAAGCGAGTGAAGCACACATTTGAGAAGGATACTTTTATAACGCAGTCCAATCAGGTGATTTAGTTGGGATGTACTTCAGAGTAGTCAACAGACTAGTTTTAATTCTCAATATGGAATATCTTAGTCCCGCCAAAAAAAATCCGCGTTTGAAAAATGCGTAAAACGAACAGAGAGAGGGATTAAGCTACCAGAAACGTCCAACACATGCGAGAACAGTATGCTACTCACATCAAAGAGCATATCATCCGACAAAATGCCACTGAAACCACCATACAATTCGGGTGCTGGAGAGGCGCACTGCATATCTTCCAAGGCTTCCTCAACCAAACTGCGTTGAGTGCATGAGCTGGCGCGATCATCAACGGATGTCTGGAAAGTAACACGCGAAAATTATGGAATGGGAACCATGACTGGTACGGAGACAGAAAACATCCCATGAAATACCAGGTCACACGCAAAATTGTGACTAGATAAACGTGAAACATCAGCCTATCACTCAGGGTCGGAGCTGGACAGGACACATGGGATAGGAATTACAATCGCTCCGAGGACCACACATTCGATTGTCAAAAAAATGACCTTCTTTAACATAGTGACTCGTCATCAACGTCATGGGTAGCAATACATAAGCGTTTCTCACTTATGCTTAAGCGCCACAAACATACTGACTACGTGAACAGACAAATCAAACAGACGCGAAAGTAACCGACGAAAACGTAATCCACTGGTTACGAATATCGAAGTAGAGATCAGATATCACAATTCGACGTTCTGTTGTACGCAGGATACGTATTCCGTTATGAACCGGAAGACACATGCTCAAAACAAAATAAAACCCGCTCCACTCATACAAACATCACATCGGAACGTACTGTCAGTAAGTCAACCGGGTGGACAATACAGTTGGTTCGATAAAACATTAAACGCACCTACGCGTTTAGGACTAGCAAAGACAATCCTATTAACTGAAACGATAGCAGATTGAATGGAAGACCTAATCAAGAAAGCCATGCCTCCATCAAAATCACCGCTCAGGGTACACATGTAACCCAACCCCGTAATACATCCCAGAGTGAATACAACATGTACGATTAGTTTTTAAAAAATCAAGATAAACAATAGAAGAAAGTCAAACAAACACGACTTCGAAACTCATTGGTGAACAGAACTTAGTGCCAATGCAAATGCTATAGTATGTTCAGCGAAAATAAGCTTCATCGGTTCAACGTGTGAATGTTGTCATCGGCGTCAGATTGAGTTTGTATGTTATCAGGTTGTCCACATCAAGATAGAGGGCTGAAACCTGCGAGAGATATCAGTAAATTACCACAAAAGTGACAGAAGTTGTAATTAATCCGTTAAATCGAGTTGATTCGAGTCGAAACCCGTCAACAGAGAAAGCCGTGTGATATGACCCAAATTCACCGAAAGAGAAAAACCAGAACGGACATACGGCTGTTCATGGACTCACCAGAGAATCGGCAGTATCCGAACGGTATCGATCGGCAACCAGTTCTCTACTACCGTAGGCGGGTCTCACTCCCGCACGAAGCAGAAAAGCATAGACCTTGGCGATTCTGCAATCGACCGAGAGCAGAATGAAACACAGGTCAGTATGAACAGCACTAGTTGAGTCACATGCAACCGATGAACAGCAAGAGTTTCAAAAAGTGAATATAACTGTGCGGAGACCACAGAACAACCTCAGGTGAAAAATTCGTCAATTCCTAAACACGTTGTCAGATAGGAAAAACGTCAAGGAGATCTGTTAGATTAAAACGAGAACTCCCATATTGGATTTAGCTTATAGTGAATGTGAGCGACACCTAGATGGTGAAACAAAGAACTAAAGGTCAGAAGAGGTTACCGCGTCGTTTCTACACAAGGTTACGATCAATTTTTAAGGACACGGTAACAAGGCGCCATTAAACTGAGTTGGATAGTGAGAGTCTTGACAGTAGTGAACAAACAAAACCACACACTGTGATTCGCGGCTAGAAGTCGTATACAATTCAACTACATGCACGCTGTCAACCAGATGGTTAAAAATGCGGTTCAGAAGCTTTTTATTCAACCCAGTTGTGTGATGCTTCCGACCTCGCTTGATCAAGTAGGCCTAGCAAGTGTGAACAACTGTACAGGGACTAGTAGACGGACAAAACTACGAGATAAGAAGCACGCGATGAGTAACCTACAGGCAGATACCCATTTTAGGATTGATATGCGGATATTGTGATTGGATGTTGTCTCATACCAAGTAGATTATGCAATGAGAAAAACCGTTCCATTTGCAAGTGATTCGAGCAACTAACCGAATGTTCTCCTCAGCAGCGGGTTACACCGACATCGACTATTGTGATGGTTTTAATCCTCTTTCCACACAACCATAAGGTTATAGCCGTCTGCAGCTCAGGCCACAAACAATCCTTAAGAAAGTTTCTAGAGAAAGTACGGTCAACCCGACATCCAAATGAGTCTAACATAAATGTCCAGTTGTGCGAAGCTCAGCGCGGGATTTACACGACAGTAAATTAAGAAATTAACTAACCGTGTCACACAGATTAAGGTTCAAAGCCTCTAAACCGCCTGGATAATCAATTTTTGGAGACGATTTTATTGTTTTCATCCGCACAAGCATATGATCGACAGACTTGCGTAGCTGGGACGTGGACTCAGATGTCTAGTTCATGTGACCTCACGGATAAACTGTTTCAGGATTCATACCCACGACTGCAATCTGTCTGTCGACCGACAGCGGGATCATACGGTTGTCACCATCCGTTTCAGATTAGCTTGTCACAACGGCCGAAGTCAAGGGACGCTTGCACATAACATTCACCACAAGGGGCTGGCGACGTACCAGTTGTGGCCCCACTAACACCCCATATCCGGTGTGAACCCGAAAGAATAAGACCAGGCGTGTGAATGAGGTTTTTGTGACTAGCAAGAATCGCACACACACACCTTCCGTAAACCTAATTTGCGGGATTTCCCCAAATTCCGAGAATGCGTTCATTTCAAATAAAGTACAAATGTGTAAGACGGGGAGAATAGACAATCTGTCGTAATCACCTGTAACCCCTTACCGATGAAACTTGTTCTACCATCTACAGGGCACCAGTTTCACAGACATCTGCGGTAAAATTAGAAGACCGCCAAGTTTTCCTAACACTTATGCTTGTAAAACCCAGAGAAGTCATGTTCAAAAGTAAAACACTGGTGCTTAGTACATATCAGAATATCTCCATTAGAACATGAATGTTTTTTTCAAGTTCTTGGGGAAACCCGGAGAAAGGATTGAGACAAAATCACAGGTTTTCTCTCCAAAGTAGGCAATATGAAATGATCTTTCCATTCTTCACGAGAACCTTTATATAACGTTTTGTAGCGTTGAACACAGTTAAGGATGCACTATCTTGTTGGAAAGCAACTTCCGTATGTGCACAATTGACAATCAGAACAGCCCTAATACCCCGACAGAAAAATAGGAATTTTGTGTACCGTTTAGTAACGTCAGTTCATTCAGGTCCATAGGTGTGAAAGAACCTTAAACTATTAGTAATCACTTACCACTGAGTTTTCTATCAAAAAGTGCACCACTTTTCTGAAATCATATCAGTACAACCTCCGTATATCCGAACCTTCCAGCTGTGATGTTCAGACCTGATGTATTTGCAGCACTAACTAAATCAATCGAGCTCAGATGGTGAAGGTTCCAGCAAATGCTTCAAAAAAAGCATTTTATGCATATTTGAGGCGACTGCTTCAACAAACAAACAAAACCGTACCCGTTTACGAGTGCCTGTGCACGCGAAAAGGAATACTACTGGAACACAGTCTACGAAAACGTTTACTTAAGACTTTGTGATATTCCAATAGGTTTACACAATAAGGTTGTCATGCTGACAACCTTAACATTTTGCTCAATCATCATGTCCGTTCATTGGACGCCAACCTATGCTACGTCGTCGATGGTGTTGCTGATCGATGTGGCAACATCAATGTATTAGTGATTGACACTAATGCTTAGCTGCCATACATCATGAGAAAATGGAAAGAGAAGGGATGGGACTTGATACACAAAGAAACTCGATTGTCTAAGTTCAGGTCACCAACATCAAGGTACTGGCATGATGCAAACAAGCTGACAAGTTACAAGTAAGGTAATTTTGTTGCGGCTTCCCCTGCCCTACTTCAATGACTGATATGCATTCATACTAGACTGACTTTCACTTTACGGGTAAGTACTCGGTGATCTGGTTAATTCCGAGAGGAACATCACTAACACCCAAACAGACTTTCCAGCCAGTCTCTCTCAAAATGAAGTGCTAGAGTGGAGTTCCGCCCTTGTTAAATTTCGTCAGTAGTGCATATCCTTGCCACCACAGTCGAGACTAGAACTAAAGCCACAGTTTCATGAGGCAAACGTGTTGATTACAGAGCCATTGACCTCAATTCCTGTCTGTGATCTGAACAAGAAATTCAACACGCAGTTTGAACACGATTTTGTAAATCAGGCCAACCTACTCTCTGAAAATAACCTGGTAAAACTTACCATGTGTTTAACTTTAGTCCACCTAAGCATTTCTGGTCGTTTAAGAGCCCCGAGCGATCGTTTGAAGGCCCTAATAGGCTCTTAAACGATCGTCCTTGGCTCCTAAGTCGTGGCTCGGAATCATTCGACTATTTAGAAAAAAGTTGGAAAGTTGCAATAACTCCTACGAAAACGCCGCAATAGGTGAAACTGACTGTAAACCCCTTAAGTTCCCAATCCTGAGCAACGGTTATCGTAACAGCATCAATAAAACAGATAATTCGGTGTACACGATATCTCATGATCGGATTTACATACTTTTTCCGACAGTCTCTGCACATTGTTTAGTGCTAGTCATGTTATAAGATCAACAAGATGATAATCAAATCCCTTTCGTATTTAGCTGGCATTTTGTTTAGCTGGCCAGAAAGATAACAAGCAGGTCATGGCACACAAGCCGATACGCGCTCCTTAACAATGCTGGTATAAAGAACTAGCCAACAGCTTTATCCAGAACAGCTTTTTCTATTCAGCTAGTGCCATAAGTACAGATGGCATAACATCATACTTAATTTAACCGAAGACCTGAGCTTTAATTCCTTCTCTAAGGAAACAAAACAAGTTTCCATAAATAATGAAAGGTTATCAACACTTTTCACTTTTAACCGAAACCATGAATTTTCACAATTTCGCGTTTAGTGTTTCTGGCAGTTGCTATTGGTGTGAATTTGAACAGTGGACATTCAGTTGAAATAAGAAATGTTCCCCATACTAATCATGCGTTACAACAGGACTTTTATGGCATCAAAGATAAGAAATGTATTCTCAGTGGAACTAACAGTCCACAGCACCGCCCTACAGTCTGACTCATAATGACAGTGAAAACTGGACCATAAACGTTGATGTATTTATCAGCTTGCTCAATTGACAGACTCATTATCTCAGACATGGTACTACGCTAATGACAAACATAATATACCAACCACACCGAGAACTTTACAATAGGCAGCAGGGCATTTTTTGTCACCGACACAAACTCCTACGAAAATCACTGATTCGAACTGCCGCACGCGTTCACTTCGTTTTTCATACAATTTCCGATTTAGCCCATTTTAAACAACCACCTACTACACTCGTATCTGCCAACCACTAACCCAATGATACCACAAGCAGTCCGGTTGGATAGGCACTAAGTTAGTGAGTATATTCGATCTCACATTCAAGCGTCTAGCGATCGCTGATGCAAAAGTGACACGGGCAATGTGAACTTCGCAATCATTGACGGAATCAATCGACGACGTGTTAACAGGTGGTGTTATGCCCAGCACTACATAGCATTGGTTTGTTGTGAACTTTAGTCGATTAAGTCATAATTTAGCCGTAATGTATTGACATCCCGTCGGTTGTACACAACGATTTTGACTGCTCAGTTGCTGCATTTTGTTTTAACACCTAATTGGAATATAATGACCGACCCTCCACACTCGCAAGCTGAAAATTCATTGAATTTTCGTTCAGGAGGAGACTCGTACGATCACGCGAGAACAACTGTCAATCAGAATCAACCAAGCTGTCTCTGAAGACGACAAAACAATGCCATACAAAAAATAAACCCCAGCCCATGTTTGTCCAGAAAGCAAACACCCGGTGATGGAAAGCTAGAGAAGAAAACTTAACCCAATTGTTCAGTCGGGATGATTTCATGCACAGGTAGAAACTCGATGTGTGGGTTGGCACGAATCATGTGATATATGGATTCACTGAGGATGCTCAAATACGGAGGCGATTCATCGATAATTTGGCGTTGCGCGTTGAACACTGCCCAGAAAACGACCGCACACTCGAATAAAAGTCACGGCATCAAGCACAACCAAGAGAACAAGGGATTCGAGGTTCGCTCCCATTAAAAAGCACCAATTAAACGTTTGCGCCTAAAAATATTAGACCTCTTTGACATAACTCTTACCAGTCAGGTAAAAACGACAATATGTACAGTCCAAGCGCAACAATAAAGTGAGCGGAGCAAGACTTGGGTTTGGCCTAAGACGATTTAAAATGATGCAATTAGTGTCACAGAAAGTTCATCCACTGCAGCAATAACTATGCACTATGCTTAACCAAACGCCAATAATTTTGAGTTTCGTTTGCGTAACGACATTGTAAACGAGTTAATAGGATCAACCAAATGATCTGTTGGTAGTAAATGCTTAGCAATCAACGAAGTTGTGCTTAGCTTTGCTGAGATCGCCTGGATCAGACATTTTGGGATGTGCACAGCCGTCCGTTGTGACAAACGTATATCTGTTCTGTCTATGTGCTTGTCATTGAAAGTGTCAAAGGACCAACGACAAATAGCGTGAAGAGTAAATAGACCGAACGAACATTGTAGTAAGTTTGTAGCCGGATACGTGCGTTTTAGTGTGATATTGCCTTATCGCTTGCATTTGTAGCTAGTTTATCGTTGAGCTACAAAAACACTAACACCTTTCTCATCTGAACGGTTGAATAAGAGATCTGTCTGTTACGAGTAGATAACTTCCTCTGGGTACCGGTAAGCTGCTAATGTTCCCTTAGAAAACGCCTCTATTGTCAGAATCGCATCTAATGTGTAGACCTTTCTGACTATACTAGAATGTTTTCTCACTACACCGTAAGTGTCTGCGACAGACGCAAAGCTGACAGGATGGAAGGGTTGAACTGCAACGGAGTGTTCCCAGCTATTAGGGCGGCTAGTGGCAGCTGAGAGTTTCGTCACATTCAGGCAAGGATGAACGTTGATATGACAATCGAAACAAATTAAACTATTAGGACCGCCCGTAAAACGTAGATTAACGTCAATATAGCGTTTGTTGGGGATAGCTGACACAATACTACCCGAAAATTCCCATTCAATCCATCAGCATTGATCTCAGCAGACTAGTTATCGTCACACCAGAAATCTGTTTGTATTCTGTACACACAAGAATAACATCTTTAACATATAAAACTGGCAAACATGAAACTGCGTAAATTATCAGCCGATTTACAATGTGACTCAACAGTGAACAAGAAACCAAAATTAAGAAACAACGCTTACGAACTCGAAGGGCCATCTTTCGAACCTGCATCAGTATCCCCCCTTAAGTCCGGAGACCTAATCGCAAAGACGAACGGTGACAAGTGCTTCGCGAAGCTAGATCTAACGGACGCCCACCTACAGGTGGAAATTACAGAATGTTCCAAGACTGTTAACCATCAACACCCATTAACCAGCGCTTCCCATCTGGATTAAAGACTATGCCAGCAGCCTTCTGGCAGATCACGGACACAATACTGGCCGACGTTCTAGGTGCATGCACCTGTCTAGACGACACCGCTGTGACCGATGCCGATGATGCGGAGCTGACGCAACGCTCGTAGCAGGGACTGTATCGATCCAAACAAAGTAGGTACGCTCCATATTCCGACGGGCAATGTCTTACGTCCAGCCACATGTCTCAGATTGGCATGTGGGACTACAGCTTGAGCCTGTGACACAAAAACGTGACCTATGGGACAAAAAGGCAATGTTTTCTGGGAAGAAACCACCCTGAACCAGTGACTCAGAAGTGTGTCTAATTTGGTAGTGAGGATCAAGTCCACCGCGGTACGCAGTGATAAAGACGTTAAAGATTAATTTCGATTACTTCTGACTGCATTAGGTGTATTGTAAGCTATATCAAGCTACGGAGAATTAGTGCGGCCTTTGTGGCCGCACAGGATAATATGCCGGAAGTCCTGCTTAACCGTTGGGTGACCGAAGAGTTTGCTTGAGGTCACCCGTTCTAACGCCCTTCTTTCCTACGGGGAAGACAGCACTGCTCCAACTCTATTCAACACAGTACCAATGAGCTTGACCAGTATGTACTGTGGCTCTGGTCGTCGCTAACTTCAACCGTGACGTGAAGAAAAATTCAAGGAAAAGTTGAAAAATAATAAAAAATGAAGTAGAAGAACCAGGAATGATACGAATGCAGTTATGCCACCGACTGCGGAACACTGCCATCTCGGATAATGTATCTAGTCAGCGATTTGTGTGATCACGAGGACACCAGTCAGACAGCCGACACCCACTCACTTTGCTAAATGGAGCAGTCAGTATCTTCATATTTCATGACCACGTTGATGCTTGACCACCACGCTGTTTGACCCAACTGTTGGTTATCTCAATATACAATAATCCGTAACGCTCAGCTGGCATGCGGGTGACGTGATTCGACCACAACAGGCTGTACAACCTGAGTAGTTGGCCAATCGATAGCGCACCCCGGGCGTTTCACAATACGCGCCAGCGAACGGCCGTGTTGCTCACACGACCAGTGCACTTCATGTGGAATAACTGGCATAGATAACTGATGATTAAACAGAGTAAGTTTGTTCGCATCTTCGCTATGAACAAGCCACGGTTCCGAACCATAGAGTAAAACAGAGCATACACAGGCATTATATTCTATTCCTTTTGGAGAAAACCTCATCTTCTTGACAAGACACGTGTGGCAGGTTGGTAAAAGTAACCCACGCCTTTGTTATCCTCGATGAGATCTCATCCACAATATTACTAGCTGACGAGATAGTGCTACCCAAATATGTGAAAGTGTCTAGAGTCACAAATGGATTGCCTACAATAAGGAATTTCACACTTTGAAGGTGCGAAGCGCACTCCATACAAACCAGCTCGGTTCAGCATGGTCTCCATGTCTTCGGTAGAGGGGCTAAGTAACATAATATCATCCGCATACTCCAGATCGGTCGAACGAGCGCCAGGAAGAAACCCAACACCAGGTTCACTGAACTCCCCGAGCGCACTCTCCAAAATGTCGTCCACGACAAAATTGAAGGAGCAAATCGAACACCCCTGATGGACATCACTATAAAGTGATCTCAACAGGTTCACTTACTTCCCTGGTACTCCCTTACAATGAAGACAGTTCCAGAGAACGTTAGGAATAACTGAATCGAATTCAACCTTTAGGTCTAAAAAGGCTACGGCCGTTGGCTGCCTATAAGGGTACTGATGCTCCAAGATCCATCGCAGGATAAAAATGTGATTAACACACCTACGAACGGATTGAAATCCTGCTTGTTCCCCACGTACCTGATTTTCTCTGGACTCGTGGACCGACGCAGTGTAAGGCCAGAGAGTAGCCTGGACGCAGCAGACACTATACTGAGGCCTCTGTGGTTGTCACACAGATTTCGAACATCCTTTTCGGAAACGGGAATTGCTGTTGACAGGCACTGATCATGAGGTACCTCTTCAGTTTCCCAAACCAGCTGGAGGAGATTCGTCAGTTACGATATCAACCTATCCAGACCATCTTTGAATAGAGAAGGAGGGAAGAGGTCTGAACCAGGACTATCGTTACGCTTCAATAACCTAAGGTCCAGGTCCACTTCAGCTTCCGACGGAGGGCCGTCATAAACACAACAACTGACCATCCAGGTTCTTTCGTCCACATGGACTGGTTGAGGCCACCTGAACTGTTCCTCAAAGTGCACAGTTCACCTGTCAAGTGGGCGCGATTTGCTGGTAATAAATGAAACACCATTTTCACACATGCTCTCTCACCGACTCGACTGCCAGTGCAACCAAGAATCAGGGGGGAAAACCCTACCACTCCGAGATAGAAAGGCCCGCCACATCTAGTACACATGTTCGACTAAATGGTGCTCGCGGTTTCTGAACAGGCTATTGGTCAGCTTGAGCTTAATTTCTGGACGGTCGTCATTTTATTTAAAGCCAAGTGGAATCAAGCGACACTTCTCCATAAAGTTCATCGACTTGACAGAAATTCAGTTTTGTCGCACATGCGTAGCCGCTATGGGACATACTTCCTCACAATATGGTTTCATACCTGATGTGATTTGTTCCCAATGTTCCCTAGTTACAATCAACTGACTTAAACTAAGCAACTTGTTCGCCAACACCTCCTCTACACTATCCTTGCTCGAATGCCAATTACATATTTTGCATTTACGAGCGTACAACTTATGGGCAAATGACAAAGCAAAACTGGCACGCACAACATCACGATGCGAGTCCAGGTGGTTGCTTCAAAATGTACAACAGTATAAACAGAGTGGCACCAACTGCAACTAACTACCACATGATCCAGTTGTACCCACGGCTGAGAAACACCAAGAGGTCTCCAGGTAACACGATGTCTCTTCCTGTGTTGAAATGCGATGCTCCAAATATAGAGACCGTGAGATGTGGGAAGTTGGAGCAGTCTTTCGCCACCGTCGATATGTTTTACCTGGACATCAAACAACCCCTAACCGCCCTGTATCTTTGAAAAAGCGTGCAAGCTGAGCATTTGAATCGCCCACCAGTGCGATATTTTCGAAGTATTTAGTCTGTTTCAGAAGGGCAACGAGGGTGTTGTAGGACGCATCGTTGGTAGAATCCGAACAACTATCCGTTGAAGCGTACGCTGATTTAATGAACATACAAGGTTTTTCTTATTTGCGTTGACAGATTTTAACCGATATATTGAGTCTGACAGTGCACAAGCAACTGTTCACTAGGATCCAGTGGAGCAAAAATTGCTCTGCTGTGGGACTTCGTGAGATTCCACTCCAGATTGACCACGAGATTCAGCTTCGGAGCCACCAGAGACAGTGAGAGAGAAGCACTTAGATTGACAGTTGATAAGAGATGAGCTCAAGTGGATAACGATGCTAGTCTCGTGTCTCCGACGCACAGCATACATCAAGTTCCAGAACTGAGAGAGTACTTGTCAGAGCAGCTTGCTGACTAATTTGTCAGAGAGTGCGAACGCTGAAGGCATCAATCGTTACCAGTTGTCTTCGCTTTAGAAAACAATCATCATCCGAGGACGGAGAAGGCAGAAAACTTGGAGTGGTTGAATAATGTCACTGTCGGGAGAACCATAACCTCCAGGATCCAAGGGTCCACCACAGAAAACAGGTTCAGTCAACAGCACGGAGCAAAGTACCAACAATTCAACATTGACTAAACTGTCTTAGAATGGGAATAGCATAATTTCGCCGAATAATCCCCATGTCAAATTCGGAGGAAGTTAAACAATATGTTGGAAGTTCAAGTCGGAACCGACATTTGGATATGACACGCCAACCAGCTTCAACCAATGGGTATTAGTGAATAACCACAGGGAAAACAGAAGTTCTCCCGAAGATCTTGGTGAATACGTTTGGTATCCTCAGCCGGAACCTGTCGTAACCACCATCTACACGCACAGCCCTTAGAAGGCGGAGTGATCAAGTGCGACGACCAGTGAGAATTCCATAGGTTAATCCTCGACTCCTCCAACATAACCGACATTTTCAAACGGTAGCTTTTACGGTTAGCGTAAACCTGACCCGGAAGACATGATTCCACTGTCAGAATCACGATATCTGAAGCCGTTAATGAGATATGGATTACCGTGTGATCCAAATGTATCTTCTCACACTCAGGCGGACACAACGTCAGTTATTTCTACAAATACAGACAGGTATTTCATTTAATGTTGCAGTGCCCGGTAGCCAAACACACTGTCTATCCGCAGCTTGCTTTGTCAGTGTTTTCACCGGTTCTCAGAGTACGGAGTTCGCGTCCAGTTTGAAGGGTTTCCTACATGCGTTGTTCGTATGAGCTATCATTAGCATTCGTGTTGAATAGCATTCTAGTATAAAATAAACCTTCGCGGAAATACGGCACACGTAATGGCCGTATAATCTTGTAGACGCCATTTTTCATACTTTTGTGCAGAGTTCATTGTAGTATGTCCTTGTTAATTACAAGAACTGGGTGTCTTCGATTTGCCGAGAACAGAATATGTAGGAGAAAGAAAGGGGCGATCGTACAGATCCACCGTAGGGGAATGTTTGTATGTTACTGTGGTTCAGTTTGACAATTCCACTTGAATAGAAAGCCAAACGAAAAGCTCACTCAAATGGTAAAGAAGTCTTAGGTTGTGGATGTTGAACATTTCTGATAACAAAAAGCCGTGGATTCGGACAAAACTTGGAAATATACAGATACGTCCAAATCGACTGGCACAAATCTCACCGGAAAAGCGTATTCAGTCACAGATAGGCATTGTACTGTGGACCGCGGCTATAAAATCGGCAATGCTCTACAGTACAAAGCTTCGACCCACAACCCTGAAACCAAGCCACACGGTGATTACAAGGCTGTAACATCAAGTATAACAGAGGTCGTGCAACAAGCACACAGTGCAGTAAGCGGTAGGTCAACATTGGCAAAATCCGTCATATCCGCGAAATCCTATTGGGAAACAGAGTTGTCTGTGTGCTGAAGTTTACGAGGGAGAAAAACACCTCACTGAACTGTCGTTACTTAAAAGGGTGCTCCACACGGGCAATACGACGACTATACGGTTGTGACCATTTCCGTACCCCCGAGATCACAGTTCGTCTTCACCTCAACGGTTGGGACGAATGTAGTTCAAAAGACTGGCTTAATGAACTTAGTGTGAAAGTTACTAACAGATTCAGTTCCGCTCTAAAACCACTATGACTCGACAGCAATCTACAATCGTCGCTCACAAGATGAACTTACTCAGATCCTCTACCGTGTCAGCATCGCTTGGAATGGAACAATGAGACACTGACAGCCACACAATTCCTAAGGGCAATGTACGTAATATAAACATCCATCGATCAACCCTAACAGCTACCGGTTTCAGGAGCACTGGAAAATGGTGAGCAAATGAAAACCTCAATAACGAAACCACGTCTTAGAACACAGGAACGTTAGCGTAATTATGATCAACGCGCTGAGTCCTATGGTCATAAAGCAAGCAGTCGACTCCAACAACTATAATGATGAGAATTAGACAAGCCCTAACAGCCCGCCGAGTGCGTCGATGAATATCCCATCTAAAAACGAAGACGTTCACGATACAAGTGAACGAAAAAATAGGAACGAACGAGAATAGTAGGATGATTGTGAGTTTGCAATATTCAAAATTCCGACCGCGACCGGAGTCAGCAACTGATAAAAATCAACCGCAATTATCCGATAGATGCATTGCCATTAAACAGCAAATATTAACGCAAATCACCTACGTTTAGAGCAGTTGTTCAAGTTGCCACACGAACCCTCCTCCAGATGAAGCAAGCGGATATGGCGCAGTCGAGTAGGATCTACGCGAGAAGCTAATGATCTAAGAAAAACGAACAACAGCCTCCATAATCGATTTTGACTGACGCTGTGCTAGAGACACGGCCCGCGAATGTCATTGCTAATAGATGCTCTCACATAACACAATCCAAATACCGCCTGGTTGTCTAACAAACAGGGCTAGTTAACAATTGCCCAGTTGATGAATACGTAACACATTGCTCACCAAAGAAAAGGGCGCAGTACCATACAACATTGAATGAAGAGAAGAACGAAGATGAGTACATATAGAACACAACACAGCCACTATACTAATGTTAGCACGTTAAGTCTGACAGCACCTCTAACCATAGTTGCGAAATCTCGGGCCCCGCACCAAGGAGGGTGTGCTTCGATGACGGAGACAAATTTGATGATCAAATATATTACCTCTCGGTTTCGAGTCATCGTTTGACGACAATGTTGCCCTTTTCAGTTAGTCTCAAACCCCACAACTGAGACTGCAAATAAGCAGTCGCGTACAAAACACGTGTCCCAGCAGACTGATTTGACAACGAAAGACCGTAGAAGGTACGAAAATGCCTAATTCACAAATCTTGGAAATCCGTGATCTAACAATCACGCTGCTCAAATGATGAGTGCACTACCTATGAGGGAACGCATACGGACAGTCATTGTCAAATACATATGAGACAAAGAGGTAAATGAGTCTGCAAAACACCAGAGTGAATAAGTCAGATCGAGTATACAACAGACTAGGGTTCGAGTTGAACGGAAAGTTCTTGTGTTTACCAACTTTAAACAAGCCACAAATAGATCGGTAATGATTTCGCTATTAAGTGGCGCAATTCGTACAAGCACTGAGTCGAAATCGAAGGCTTCCTCTTTACTTACTCTTCAGTGATAATCTGGAAGTGGTACTCGTTCACAGCTTTTCCCGATGAAAACTGAACAACTCGAAGGAACAGTGCATTTTCGGCTTCCAAAGTGAAGCTGTGTTTTCGAGTGAACGTTTCTACTGGATGCGAAGGAGAATGAGCTCCGTCGCTGAGGGACGATTGGCTGCAGAGCTCGACCTCAGCGTCCACTTGAGGACTTTGTCTCGAAGTGAGATCGGAACCAGTGACTATATATCCGTCCTCGTCTGTCACACAAGAGGTTTCTGGAGGTACAGCGACTGATAGTAAGTCGGCATTTGCAGAGAGAGAAAAACGAAAAAGGCAGATCAGCCATAACTACTCAAGTAAACGTTACAGACGGTTCAGATACTCCAAGTAAGTAAAGCAGACAGTCAGTCATCGAACTCACTCTACAACTACCTCGGAATAAGGACAACAATCAAGCACAATAAAAGCGGTACACCACAGATGGAAGGGCTTGCCCAAAAACAGTGAAGCCCGACACAAAATCGAATTCACATGAGCGCACAAAAATTGGGGTATCAACCGAACAATCACCACGCGTCAAGTTGAACCACAATAGAATCAATCAATACGCCAGGCCAGTGGTCAGTGTTTCAACCGGAGGGCGTCACGGAGTGACATGTCAAACGAGATCGATCGGTTGCTGATCGATGACTTGCTCAAGGTATTTAGCACTTTGTAGGTATGTGCACTATGTACCGAAGAGGCGACAGGCACCTCACTAAAAGGGCGCCTGAATCCTCGCCCTCACATTCGCACATGTACATACATATATTCAAAATCAGAACACATTCTGAAAGAAAGGCTGTCTGGAGTACTGGTCAGTATAACCAAACATGTTATGATGTGAGTGTACGGAAAAGATATGCAATGTGACCGCACTCAACTAGAACATGAACCCACAGGTGAACGTGAAGGCGTTGATCCATGTACGATTCGGGCACAGTCAAGCGTTGGCCTGAGTGAGCTAACCAGTGATCAGGCAATATTAGAATATGCGAAATCCACGAGCTGTATCTGATGGAATCAGTCAACGTGTTATAGACGGAGAAAAATCCAGCCAAGCAGCAATAAGATGGACAAATTAACCAGAACCCACCGGTTTGAACCACAGCTAGTTTGCGCTATCCTGCTGTTACTAATGTCAATACGAATTACGACTGATCGTATTGTGACTAACCCCGTGTTGGCTCATTTCAAAAGAATGAGCGCTAGACGAGTTCTGTTATTGCTCGGGCTTAAGCGCGACGAACATTCTTGATCGGCAAGCAAGTTGAACTTTCATTAACACCATTATGGAGTGAGCACTAGTCATTACATGGCCGAATAATCATATCCAGATGGTTAGCTACAGTGGAATGTAAATAGTATCCCTACTGCCCGATCGCCCCGAAGGAGAATAGGTCGCGATTGTTCTGTTAACTTGAAACGCCATCAGTTTACACTGTGCACGGAGTTTGCATCTCAAATGCTGTTTGAATTACCTCATCATTTCTAACCGGAGATCTCTAAAAGTAATTTCATATCTACCATCACACCTCAGTACTGACACAATTGGTCTTCCTCTTCTTCTGGCATTCCTTGTTTAACTGAACTACTTCACAAATCCAGTCTTTTAATTCCTGAATTAACCACAAAACTGAACCAATAGTTCGTACCGATTCATACCGATTGTGGCTGTTCGTCTGACTTTCCATGAGGTTCGTGGTGCTAATTATTACTACGTGACTTACAGTAAGCATCCTTCAATTATTGAAGATATAAGAATGTAAAAACTGGACATTGATCTATCGGAGTGCACACAGCGTACTACTGACTTGAGTTGACCGGTTTGAAACGATCCGACTCAGTCACATTGACGATACACAACTTCTTACCAATGATATGACCACAACCTGATCTCTTACAGTCAAGCCAACAGAAGTTACGCCGAATCATAGTGTATGGTATATCCATCGGAGGATTGATACATTGTATTTTATGATGCAGGCCAATTTCCATGCGTTCTATACTGATCTCCGATCCGTGAATGCGTGTGTGCCCATCAATTGATGTAATCGTGCTTCCAATACTTTCATGAGATTTTTAGTCAACGATTTCGAACTAAATTTCTTATAAACGAAGCATTTATCTATTCACAGAGGCGTACCTATCTGATCACGATGCGTGCACTCTTTTCTAAAACCAAATCCACATCTTTCAATGGATCATCCTTTGGACCTTTCTCTTCTTGAACGGAAGCACGTTTCTGCTACAGTACCATAGTTCGTTCACTTGTTGACAAATTTCAGTCTCACGAAACGAGCACATTACGAAGCGTGGCCAGCTTTTTTTTAGCACTTTTCAAGTATTCTAGTTTTGCTCGTCTAGGTTTTCTGAGGGCGTGGATATGTTATCGCCGAAATTCATCTACCGGGACAGATAAAGGATTTTAAGCTCTGACATGATTTTATGCTCTGACATGAAATTATGGGCTTCATTCAACTTACTGAGGAAGTTGACGATGTTTACTGGCAAGTGTTTAGCACCACTTGGATCTAACTAAACAATCTGGTCGCTTGCAACTGGTGTGGCGTATACGTCGAACAACACTTGTACCTGATCGCAGCTGTCGAAGTTAGAATTTTTAGCTGGCCCCTTACCTGAAGAATGAGAAGAGTCAAATTTCGATTGTGTTAAAGTTCGCCAGTAGTACACACCTTGTCTAAGAAACTTTTGCATCCGGATTCACTTAAAAAGAAAGTACTAACCTCGATTGGCAACGTAACAATTCAAATAGTTATCGCTAAGAAAACTCACAAAAAGGGAAGTCTCAAAATAAACGACAAAGACGGAATGCGAAAGCATACCTTCGGCGGTCGAGCCTTTCTCTTCTGACGCCTGTGGACTGCGCTCAATTGATCCGTGGATTTGAGAATCGGTCATCTCGTGACAGCTGTAAGGTAAGACAGGAAGAGAGAAAAGTAACAGTCAGATATCCGCACCAAATGTAGTACGAACGAAGTTGAATAGTTTGGGCGTCGTGTTTAACATGTTATTGATAAACAGATTGGGAATAACGCAACGTTTCGAGCAAGTTGTAATACTCTACGTTTCAACCACTTCGGGTGGCCTTCCTGAGGAGTGTTGTAATCGATTACAACACTCATGAGGAAGGCCACTCGAGGTGGTTGAAACGTAGAGTATTACAACTTGCTCGTAACGTTGTGTTATTCCCAATCTGTTTATCAATAACAGTCAGTTTGTTATGGAAATTACGTTGCACGAAAATAGTGCTAATTCTCACCTACAGAGATCATACGGGGTCGTTTTTAGTAAAAGTTACCACGAGCTCACCCCAAACCATTTGCATGTTGTACTAGCTTTTTCAATGTGCACATTGAAGAAAGTGTTTCCAACGGCACGCACACGCCCAATTCGAGCAGCTCTTTTGCGATTCCCTCCTGCTCGGAGCATACCGTCTTGTCTTGTTTACCGTTACTTTCGGAAGAGATGGAGGGGTGTGTAGCCAGAAATGCCCGTTTCTGTGCAACAGCTGTTACGGTGGCATCGAAGCACAACGAATCCGGAGTTATCAGCAACACACCGTCAATAAGTTCCTGAGACAAGGGACAGTAGTGTGAAGGAAGACCTACAGAGTTTTCGAAAAATACCACAGGTATCAATTATCTTCGTTTTAGATAGAATTGAGGAATCGGAATCGAGGCTATGGGGCGTTGAACAAGTAGTTACGAGACCACACGTCAACGAAATTACTTCTTTCACGCATACCAGGCGAATCCAAAACTGGGACAACCAATCACTCATTTAACCCGCATGACAGACATTTACTTAGTCAAAAAAGTTGCAGGAAACCTGCAGATTTGAAAGTGTCACACTATAAAGCGTATGCACCATCGTTAGCTGAATGAAGACAGCTTCTTTTCATACTCAACACCGCAAACTAGCATAGTAGTTGTGGTTTCAGGTTGCGTGAGATGAAAGGCACAAACATAAGCGAATGGAGAAATTGGAAATCACTTACTCCTGAGGAAAGAACACGTTGAGCAACCACTTTCACGAACTGTTTCTCGCTATCCTCAGCAAAAGATACGCGGTTTGAATTGGCCCGAGATCGCACAGCATAGAAATCCGGTTGTAGTATGAAATCTGACTCAACCGAACGAGAGGTCTGTAAAGGGCGATCAGAAGTTGGGAGGGCGGTCACGCGTAAAGCAGCCCCAGGAGCCCGACGAACTTTGAACGTCTACGAAAAGAAAACAGGAGAAATGTGGAATAAAATGAGTTTCCAAGAAAAGACGAGAGCATGTCACAAAAGCAGGAGAGTTTACGATTCAAAATGTCAATTTTCCAACGTGAAACTCAGTCATTAAAACCTGGTGGAGAAATATAATTAGAACACTATCATGAGATGCTAACCGGTCGCTTACTCTTTTCAGTCGCAAATATAAGTGGTTGAATGTATAAAAGATGGGGGCAGGTACAACGATGGAAGCGTTGACCAATGGGCTTCACACGAGACGAACGATTTTCACCAGTTCCAAGACAGACAAGTTGCTTGAGGTGACAGTTTATGCACGCAGGGCCAGACGGCTTCCGAAAACGCAAACAACCTTGTGGTCCGAGTAGGTCTTAACAGGCCGAACAGGATGAGCGGATCAACAAAGTGAAAAATGCCTTGATCACGTTGTCTACCGGATCAACTCATTCGAAGTAGTCCGCTCCCGTCACCAGATCCCAGTAGAGGAGATGGACACCCCGGAAACACCTGGTTTATTCGAATTTGATTGTGCACATTTGCACGAGCGAATTCCTGGCAATTTCGCAGGAATCGTTCGACTTTCTTCTAATGTCAGCTGATCTCAGCAAGGATGCGCAGACTCTTCGGCCTTTCACTCATCAAACAACCTGTGGATTAGATTTCGTCTATCCCTAACACAGAGGACAAGCAGGTGGCCAGTTTATCCGAAAAATACCTGTAACATCGTTGTGCTCTGCTAATCAGGATAGAAAACTATAAACGCAGCCCAATGAAAACGACAGAAAAATGGTATCGAATTGTTAGGCCATAGTACTTAAGAACCAACTAAGCAGACTGCCAACAGAGGCAGACGCTGTCGTTGACTTCTCCGTGTCAACCGCTTCCAACCAGTCATCACTTTTACGGTTTGGTAAATTACTACCACTGGTTCACTCCTTACTGCACGCAACTGACCCATATCCCGGTAGGCTTGATGCGAGATGGTACACGTAAATCCGCTCTTACGGATACCGCGATCGCTGGCTTTCTTGAGATAACAAGAGTCACGCCAAAGATAAATCATAATGTACTCTTAAAATAAGTTTGCTATTGACTGACCAAAATACCACCAGCCTAGAAGAAAACCGGAAGAAGACCGTCTAGGACGGAGGCTTTGTGACGCTTAAGCAGTTGAAGTATCTTGTGAGCTTTGAAAGGCAGCACGAACAAATAGTTCTCCTACAGTCAGTTGAGTTGTGATCGAAAGCACTCTACTCAGTATTTCATACACCGGGATAAACCGCATGACACGTACCGCACCTTTCGCTGACAGTCTCGCTAGCATTGAGCACTTTGGTACCTGTAGCTCGTATTGACTCGAAGGACTTCTGGTAACTGTCGGAAAGTAAGTCAGCCTGTAGCTCTGAAGTGTGGCAAACGCAACAGATTGTTTGATCACTAACACGCTGCTGACAGCAATGAGTATTAGAAGACATTGATAAGCATCCAGTTAGGGCGCTAATTTATGTACAGTTTACAGCCTCCATCAAAAAAAGATCGTTCTCCTGTAAGCATCACACGGGTATCTGGGATGACAACAACCTAGCAGCAAATGCCTCTGTTTTACAGGTGAGGCAGTGAATGTCTTCCGCAATAGTTCTTTCTGTGAAAAACTCATGAACATCAAGTCAATCGGCCAATAAGCATAGCATGATTATGAAACATTTCGACTCTGAATTGGTATCATCCCAAAATATGCATACCTTTAATGCCCCACTACTCGTGTGCTACTCCTATGTGATTAGAGTTACGTTTCGTAGGCAGTTGTGGTCGAAAGTGAACGGTCAGTAAACATCCGGCTTAGATAAAACGACAACGAACAGTACAGTGTAACGTAGAGCCCCATTTTGGCGTATATTGCGGTGTTCTAAACCGCGTGATACACAAATACGTTTGTCAAGCCAGCATCACAAGTGCTCTGGTTACATCCCAAATGGCAAATATCCACCGAGGTCAGAACTTCAATCACAATGGTGGTAATCTAATATTTTGTGGAAATTTGATTTGTCCCTTTCGTATGATTGTTTTAGTGCTCACTGAAAGCACACTGTCGTAAGGTTGCCATCATGGTCCACGATCCTCGTAGAACGAATCCAGTCAACAGCAGACCGGTGCTATCAGCCGATGAACAAATCAAAAATGTAAGCATACCGACTTTCAAAAAATGACCTCATCCCCAAAACAGCAATGATAAAAATGGGCTTGATTCGGCAACAGACTGTAAAACAGTTAATTGTGCTAACTTTGGCGTTCTGCTCCATGCTGTTCAGTGGTTGATTGGTGTACCTTCGAAGCGGCTCACTGCTGTCTGAATTTATCAAATGGGGTCGTCACAGACGACTACGAATTGGCCAGCAGATTCCTCTATCCGTTTGAATATCAGTTTTGCGGAATGCTTTTGCTGATTCCTTTTAGGATCATCAACACATACACTTGATAAGCTCCATGTCAGTCGATACGATCCAGAAAAACATCCATCAGCGTGACCGTGGGAACAGACCATAAGAATCAGTTCACTTCCGCTAAAATGTTCGCAACCATATGCGAGCAATGGGCGCTAACTGGACGAAACGCGCACACCTTTTAGCTCACGTCAATACATTGCCCAAAATTAACAATGGAAAGAAAGGTTCGTCAAGGATCCCGTGAACACCGCGATCAGATTGGTTGGTGGTATCCGAATCAGATTAACCTGTCACAGTGATTGAAGCCAAAGGACGCCTATGCATAACAACCACCACAAGTGGCTGGCGCTGCACCACTTGCACTTCCAATCATACATCACGCATCCGGTGTAAACCTGAAGGAATAAGACTAACAGGTGTGTGTCTAGCCGGTCTATAATGGTTAGCCAGTTGTTGGCTAGCATGAAAAGAAAACCCTTATCTCTCGAAAACTAAACAGAGAGACAGTGAAATGAGAAGATCAACACTAGGAAGAAAAATATTGAAAGTATGGGAGTGCACGTTAGTGCACCCTAGAGAGAAAATGGAGCAAGGTCAAAATTCAACCAGGATTGAACTGGAAGGAAAGACAAAACATTCACCAGAGAACACACTAACAATGCTAAAGAGAAGGAAAGGTAGAGGTCTACAGACATCTAAGTTTCTGAAAATGGGAGCGGGTGGGCTCCAAACGACAGTAGTCCTTGGTTGGTGTGAACAAGAAGAGAAGGAAACAACTGATATAACCTACCTGACCCTAACGTACTCGTTGTGTCTTCGCCGACGGTGTACTATGAGTAGGCTGAAGGTGAAAGTACTCACACATACGGTTGGCGGCATCCGATTCAGATTAGCTTGTCACAGTGACCGAAGTCAACAGGCGCTTGCGCTTAACCATCACCGCAATTGGATTGCGCCGCACCAATTGCGGTTCCACCCATACACCACATATCCAGTATAAACTCGAAGGAATAAGACTGGGAAGTGTGTCAGTAGGGTCTTTGTGTCCAACCGGTCAATGCTGGTTAGTCAGTTGATTGGCTAATAAGGAAAGGAAACTCTTACCTCTTGGAAACTAAACAGAGAGAGACTGCAATGACGAGATCTAGACTAAGAAGAAAGATTTGTGAAGCACAATACAAGAAGCATTGCAGTATAGGAGTGCAGGTTAGTGCATCCCAGAGAATATGTGGATGAAAAGCAAAATTCCCATTGAACTATGAAAAGCCAGACAGACCATTCATCATACAATAAACCAACAAAGCCGAAGAAAAGAATGGGTAGAAGACCGCAGACACCCAAACGTACATATACACAGAGAGAGAGAGAGAGATTCAGCTGAAACTGACGATGGCTTAAGTTACCGTTAATCGCGACAGTGACCGGAACAACCCAGAGGAATAAATAGAGAGCATAACAAAAAGGGTAAACGCATCGCCACTCGGACTCTATCGTTCGCCAGATTAAGCGCCCCATAATCAATCGAATCGCTTATTGGGAACGCCATCCGACCTTATGTCATGCAACAGAAAACTGAGAGCCTGCACCCTGAAAGGTTGTAAATACTTTCAATGAACTCATTCTGGTTGTGTTCAAATTATATCTTTAAAATTGCTACCGTGGCCGGTGGGATGAATAATGGTCCGAGCTTTGGTATAACCGATCCAGATTTCGGACCCGTTATTCATCTTGGCAAGTAACATCTATGTTTACCATGGAAATGGTCCTACACGGTTGAACTAACTACCTTTGGAACGCTCTTGTTGTGCATGACAAATTAGTACCAAATCAACACAAGGCATAAGGCTCAGCCGATTAAATATCCTTGTGTCATCACAGCAATGACTTCCAGCGGAGGTACCTTTTCGATAAACCCTTCCCCAAAGCTCTAAGACAACAAAATTTGCAGAGGTGCCCAATCTTTCCCAGCCTAATGGTAATCGGTCGAATCGCAGTCCATTATAAACAAACCATGCCTTTACATACAATGTTCACTTGTCGACTTACTATCCAACATAACATGTGAGATGGTGTGTAAGAGGGACTACAAAATGATTGAGTCACATTAAAATCGGAAGGAAATATTGGAAGATAAGCACTTACTCAGCCGAACGCAGACTGCCATTTAACGGAAACCAAACAGTCAAGTTCACATGATTGGACCATGTGAACGATCATCATCATCATCATCATAGACAGCAATACATCAGTGGTTAACACTAATGCTTAACTGCCACACAACCATGAAGAAAAAGCAAACCCTACATAGAAAGAGAGGAGGAAAAAGAAGGGGACGGGAAGGGACCTAACTACTGAAAATGACTACGTCCCTATTCAAACACCCAGCATCAAGGTGCCTACACCTTGCAAACAACACAACCGAGCTGCAAGTGAGAGTAAGGCGTCATCAGCGAGACAGCTTCCTTACGGCTTTCACTGCC
>QNGE01001984.1:113072-127960 GCA_008508345.1 Paragonimus westermani | reverse complement strand
GACCATCGTTGTCTCCGCCACTTGGCCCACATTAAGTGGGCTGATCGCGTGAGCAATGTGGCAGTTCGCCGGCGCGTATTCCGGAACGTTGGGGATGCGCGATCAATTGGTCAAGTAGTTACGTTGCACAGCTTGCGATGGTTGGGTCACGTGCTCCGTATGCCAGCTGAGCGTTTACCGTACTGGACATTATATACTGAGGCCACCAGTTGGGTAAAACCGCGTGGTGGTCAAGCAACGACGTGGTCACGAAATATGAAGACTTTGACTGCTCCATTGAGCAAAGTGGGCAGGCATCGTCTGCCTGGATGGGTTCCTCGTGATCACTCAAACCGCTGGTTAGATACGCTATCCAAAATGGCGATGTGTCGCAGTCAATGGTGTACCTGTATCCATACCATTTCTATTTCTTCCGCTTAGTCTTCTTTTAGTATTTGTCGACCGTCTTAGCAACGCTTCCTTCTAGGATATTCCACGTCACTGTTGAGGTGAGCGGCGGCCCGAGCCACAGTACCTCTGGTCAGGCTCATGGCTGTTATGGTGATGACTGGTAAGTGATGACCACAGTTCAGTGTAAACTGGGTATTCTTATCCTTTGCACACAGCAGTGTGGGGAGATACAAACGCCATCGTCGATCCCTTCACCGCCATCCAATCCAATTTAGTAAACAAGCTCTTCCCTAGCCCGTTTCAGGATTTGATCTACAGACCCCGCCTTAGACAACAAGTATAAACCCTGTCCTGATCAGTCCCATTTCTAACGAGCCAGCTTCCCATCCCATCCACTAACTAGACTTAGAATGCGAACTAATAGGGGCGTTTTCTGCGTTTGCATTTCGAAGCAGGCCAACAAACCGATTTTGCGCGAACGTCCACATCTACTGCTTTCCCAAGATTACAATCGATGAGAGGTCGACGCATCGAACTGTTAGCACCCACACTGCGAAAATCGATTAAAAGCGTCGTTCCGCGTTCCTTCAGCCTTAAAGTGTAAGTGGTTCCGAAAGTCTGTTATGATTAGACAGATTTAATGTCAGACAGTGAAACCATGGAGATTGTTGGATGTTTTGACTTACTCTTTTTTTAATCATTCTGGCTGTTTTCTAAAGCCCTATGGCGGTTAAGCACAAAATACTGATATACTGCCGTCTTTGGTGAAGACTTGTACCACCCAATCACCTGAACTGATGCAACCTAAGGGTTGACAAAACGAACTGCCCGGGTCCGGCTAACAAACATATCACTTACACGTAACTCGATGAAACCGACTCCCTCGGACACCAACTACGAAGTAACGGAAGATGACTTAGGTCCGGCTTCCTAGGCAGTAACGTTCCAGCCATCAATTTTCACTGCGGACCACGGTCGTCTTAAGTTTCCTTTAAGCCAATATATTGGCAAAGACCACCTCAGCCCTTTGAAGGGATAAACGAGAGCTATAATCAATATCAAGACAAACGTAATAGATAGACAAAATAATAAACGAACATTAGGCAAGCTTAAGAAGCAATCAAACCGACTTGAATAAACGACCCAGCCTCACACATTGCATATGCCGGACGAATGAAGTACAAAGAACCCACAAAGCGGTCTCAATCCAATAAATTCACCAGTTCATAATGGAGAACCAAGTGTCAAACGTACCCGGTCGCACGCTAGGATCTCTCCACTGCCCTTTTTCATTTTCTTTAGCTGACGGATAAAGTACCAGAACCGAGATTTCGCAACAACAGAATTGGGAGCAAATATGCGCATCCGGTAAGGCACGCTTTTTGGTTCCTTAGCCGTAGGCAGCTTCCGACCTACAACGGAGTACAAACGCAACTAACACGTGTAAGAATGCGAATGACAAACTCACGTTGCCAGACGCCCTCATCGTCACGCGCAACCACACTATAGGCCCGAAATCTACATACACGGACTAAAACAAAACACGAGCTCGCTAATAGTATTGCTCAGCGTGCCGAAACGTATTTTTCCGAAAAGAAAACACACTTCACGCCGCAACATAATGGAGCTTTGTTGATTGGGTCATTTGAAAAACTAATTAATCTTACGCGGTTAACTCGAAATCTGATCAAAATTTCCCCGCCGTCATTGTCCACTCATATTTTTGCTATTTTGGTGCCCAGTGCATCAAAAAATTATATACGATCACTGCTATTTGTTGTTGAATAGCACAACTCGTTACGCATTGGAGTTTCCGTGTTCTACAGTATCCGCACTATTTTTAAGCCTCGTGTTTCCTCTTCGTTAACAATTGTCATTTTGGTCCACAGACCACAGCACAATGATACACGAGATTCAGCAGCATTGGTGGATCGGAGGTATCGAGTGTTTGTGGTCGTTTTGGCTGCCACATGACTGTCCAGAACAGCAATGCTACACCCCGTTTTCAATGACTGCCTTTCAGGTCAACAGAAAACCGCCGGAGATCGAAACGAACAAACTGGCTGGATCCGGGTATATTGGGCTCCCAGCCTCGAACCCGTGTACGAATCGCTGAAATCGCTGAAAGTATGCAATACCAGACGTGCCTGCACTGGTACCACTTTAAGTGTGCTGGCCTCAGAGAGGACCCGTACGCCTTGCTTACTTCTTCAAAAAGGCCATCTATCTGCATCAGCTATTTCTCTCGAGAAAGCTGCGTCCCACTCAAAGTCACGCTGGATCCTCTGCTCACCAGCCCGAGCGAACAGAAATCAGACACGTGCAAGTGTGGCTGCAATGCGTCTAAGNCTTACTTCTTCAAAAAGGCCATCTATCTGCATCAGCTATTTCTCTCGAGAAAGCTGCGTCCCACTCAAAGTCACGCTGGATCCTCTGCTCACCAGCCCGAGCGAACAGAAATCAGACACGTGCAAGTGTGGCTGCAATGCGTCTAAGAGTGTTAGCGCGCAGATAGCCACAGTAGAAAAATCCCTGGGTGATGCTCAGAGGGATTTATGTGACATGAAGTCAGCACTGAGCTAGTTGAATGAGTACATTGCCCTTGCCCTTTCAGGCGCGGAGGCTGCTCACAAGGCAGTGGCTTGGTCCACTGCTCAAATTGAGGTAGTCGCGACGAACCTGGAGGATAACAAACTCCGGGAGAAAAGGCTTGTTTCGTGACGACGATTTCCGACCACAGTCTCTCCAGGAGAACAAGCCAGAGCGGTGCTAAACGCTTGTTTTCCTTCAGAGTTTACCAAAATGGGTTCCGCTAGCAGACTTTGCCCCAAAGCTACCAAGACGTCACTGGGACTTCTTGTGACGTCACCCGCAAACATTAGCACAGAGGAAGTACTGGAAAAAGCGGTTGAACTAAGGAAAAACCACGCTAATCTCAGGGGAGTTTCGCTAGATCGCTCACTGCAGGAGCGGCAGAAACGCTCTCAGCTTGCTAGAACAAGGTCATGCCTCAAGACTGATCCCAAAGTCCAGGTTAGCATAAAAGTCATTATCCCAGCTCTCGAGAGGGAGCCAGCGTCCTCGAATGAACCCCCACAAGCACCCACATCGGAAGCTACTGCCCCCATTCCCATAGAAGGTCAATCGCCTGTGGAGATGCAAGGGGCCGGAAGAGCAGATCCCGGAAGTGTTAAGGACCATCACTCTTCTCCTAGTCCCTCAATCATTTCAACCCAAAAAGCTTCCGTTATGGTATATTTTATCTCTAAACCTTATAGCCCAGTGAGTCTGCTGAAGTCCGCTCCTGCATCCAAACCGGCCAATATTTGTCTCTTTCCGGCGGCCCTCTTCTCGGCTGGATTGGGGGGCCTTTCGTCCTATATCAAATAAATGAAAACAATATATTTCTAAACGCGTATGTGAGAAGCACGCTGGGTTATGCGGGATCACTGCAGGTATTTACAAACGATGCAAACGAATAATTAAACAGTAGCACAAATCTCAAGCCTGCTGTCAAAATGGACGTGGTCAAAAGGCAAATGTCTGTAGTTCATAAAAATTTGAGGCACGAAACAGAGAAGAAGATAGTTTGCTTTCTTATTTAGTTCCCAGAAAATGCGATGTTACACTTATTTACTTTTTACAGGGTTTTGGGATGCACAATTTTTCAAATAGTTCAAGGTCACTTCCGGGAGAACGTCCAAAAGCATCTTTGGAGTGTTTCACCGGTAAGGAATAAATTAGGCATCCGGAAAATGTCAAGATAGGTCGACTCTGACGATGCAGGGCGGATAATTTAAAAATCCAGTAAACGACTGGGCAGAGTCCGGCGCAGGATCTCGTCGCTTGCTCGAAAACGTCAAAAAGTGGAACATCTCGCGAACCGTTCAGTCAGAACGAATTTCCACGCGTTCATCCGTCGTAGAAAAATTTCGTCGCACAGTGGATATATGAGGATCAGAAAAAATATAATTTCACACGTTAGATCAGAAAATGTGGGGTTATAAAATTTACTATGGTAAGCAATGTGTATGCGGAATGTTTTAACAAAGAATTCATGCGGTATTATTTTTGCTATGATTAGCGAAATATATTACTCTCTCTACTGGTTGTTGTGCCATTTTTCTATGCACTCGCCCTATGAACGCAATCGGTAGAAAAATAAGCGGACAAATAAGTGAAATCAGAGTCAGTACGCTAGTGAAGTGTGATTGGCTGCATGCCACAACCTACGCACGGCTGCTGCTCGAGTTCACTGAGATGACGAATCTAGGTGTTGTGATCTCACCGTGCGAATCTCGAAGTCGCAGGGTTGTGGGGACTGATCGATGTGTGGGCTTGTCGATTGGATGCATCCGTTGGACCACATGGCGTAGTCGTGGCCGGAGACAAATGACACATTGAATCGTGGGTGGGTAAATGAGTCGACGCAGAATGATTCTAATCAATTCATACAGCGATTGTTGGCATGTCTCGTGGCTTTTATTACGGAGGTGAGTAGGGATTTGTATTCACCGATTTTTGGGACGTGACATCATAAGCAATATTCTATTACAAGTACACGAAGTTGTGTGAAGGCAAAGATGGGACAAGGATTAAGTAGAAATAACTGTGTATGCAGTATCTTTGTGTTAGGGGGCAAAATAACCGAAACAATTCAGTCAAGACATCGGTAACGGCTGATGATATCAGTCATCATTTCAAACCATGCAGGGCCGCGGTGACGGCTGACGAAATCAGACAGCAACCAAGCCCTGGAAGGCACGTCAGGCTGACAAGCAGGATGAGTGCAAGTGAGTGGGNTCTCGATGCATGAACAGTCGTTTTGCTCTGACCAAACCAATGACCATTTGTTTGAGTGAGCTCGAACCGTTTTATCGTCCACCATTGTTGATCGGTGCCTGGTTGTCGATTTGTTATGCGGGCACTTTCTTTCTTTGATTTCTGAGGATTTTCACGTTCAAGGTGAGAGACTAAATTCTCTTTGCATGTCCAAGAGCGCTTACTAAGGAAACTGTGCTCTGAAAGATTTGTGAGGTTCTGTGTCATTAAGAACTCGACTATGTCCAACTTTACCATTCTTTGAAACATTCTCGAGCAAATCGACGCGTGGGTGATGAGACGATAGTTACTAACGTCCCGCCTTGGACCACTCTTGCGAGGAGGCATGATGATTGAGGTTTTCCACTGAGGAGGGAAGGTGCTGGAAAAAAGAGATAAGCTGAACAAATTGAGTAAGAGGTGGGTATATCCTCACCTGATGCTTGACGACCATCGATGGAATGCCATCTGGTTGAGAATGCATTGAGGTCTTAATGGTAGCTAACCGTGAAAGAAAACTTCGAACATCAAACAGAACATTATTAAAAACTTTATTTGTTTCCCATGGGATAGTAGCAGAAAATGGGGTGCTTTATACGCTGAACGGAGCAGCAGGAGGTGATTTGAAGATTTCGAACATCGCTACAAGGTCAACGAAAACCGTTTTGTCTTCGACAGATAGAGTGGTCATCAAACCACCGCTGGGGCATAATGACCACAGGCTATCAACCCTGGACTTTATCCGTTATTGGCTCCAAAACGCTGTAACAACGACTTCATTCCGAAACTTCCAGAAAGCTGGCTTTCACGCACTATGGACGTTCTTAAGCACAGTCAGCCTTACATCCGACTCAGTGGACTTGAACTACCTTCCTTTTTAAGCTGTCATCCACGAAGCCGATGAGGCATTTGTCCCTCGTGCACCGCTTCTGCAGAACCTACGCCGTCTTCTTGAAGTACGTTCTTGTCTATTCTCTAAGCAGTAGTTAACGGGTAGGCCAGAGGATCCGGAGTCCGTTCGCTTCGTACGAAACAGGTGCAGGCGGGAAATCCGGCGACACTCCCAACAGGTACAGTCAAAAATCCTACAGGCAGCTCGCAAGAATAAGATGTTATTCCCAATCTGTTCACCAGTAAGAATTTTCTTCTCAAGTATATACATTACCAGAGGAGAACTGAATCCTCAACGCTTTCTCTAAGGCTTTCCGACGGGGAAACCCCTCCAAGTGGTTGCCGAAGTGTCCAGAGAATGCTACTCAGCAGTCTACAATGTGGATCTGCCAAACTGGCATCCAATTCTCCCGCGGAAACACTTCCAATACACCTTCCTGACATCTGACTTCTCTGCTGCCGACGTTCAGGACCTCTTGCTTGAGATCATTCCTTATAGTGCCACGGGACCAGACGCGATCCATCTCCGGATCCTCAAAGGAGCGGCCCTCGGTTTGGCGGTGCGCCTCTTTAATCCGTTTAAACAGACATTTCTGGCAGGTACTCTTCCGGAAGCATGGGAACAGACCACGGTTACACCTATATTTGAAACAGGCGATCGTCACTGTCCTGCGGGTTATCGACCGATTAGCCTTACCAGCATCCCATGCAAGATAATGGAGCGACTGTTAAAATGCATCATCCTTAAGCATTTCTTCTCGAATAACCTTTTCCCTTCGACCCAGCATGGCTTTCTTCCAGACCTGTCATGCATAACTAATATGTCAATCTTCATGGACAGCCTAGCGGAGATTAAAAACAATGGTCATATCTCGGATGCTATCTTCTTCGACCTCATCAAAGCCTTCGACCGTGTCCCACGCAGTCCTCTGGCATATAAACTAAAAGCGTGTGGGATCCAAGGAGAATTTCTCCGCTGGATTACTTCCTGTCTGGGTAACAGAAATTTCAAAGTGAAAACTTGTTCAAGCCCTTCGTCTCCATCCCCAGTCTCTGTGGGAGTCCCCCAAGGTTCGGTAATTCGTGTACTGTTGTTTCTGATCTACATCAGTGATCTCCCCAAACTGGTCTCTAGCAACGCCCTCCTTTAGGCTGATGACTCAAAAATCTGGAATGTGTGTGACCCTAATGCATTGCAGATTGACCTTGACCGTGTTAAGTGCTGGTCAGATGACTGGAGTTTCCCTCTAAACAGCGACAAGTGTGTGCAAATGTCACTCAGAGGAGACTCTAAGAACCCATTTGTGATACACGGTGCACAAATTGCAACGGATATCACGGAAGGTGACCTCAAAAAAGACTTAGGGATTTGGCTGTCGTCTGGTTTATCCTTCTCTTATCGCCACCGGCTGGCCGACAGAATGGGTTTCATGATCCAAAATGGTCACTGGTTTGCGGTATCTCTCCTACGAGTCTCACCTCGAAATTCTTGTTTTTTATCCGCTTCAGTTTCGAAGACTCTACGGCAACTCAATTCTTACACACTATCTCTCCAGCACAGGACTCGTGCAACAATCCTCCCCCCTAGTAAGTGATAACAGTCGGAGAGGTCACAACAAGAAGCTCTAAAAGCCTCGATCTCGGACATTCCCAAGACAACAGTTCTTCTCTTACAGATTTATTAACTGCTGAAACGACCTGCCACTAGAGAGTGTTGGCTGCTCCTCTAAGGACCGTCTCAAAGTGATAGTGGATTCCCTCCTACTTAATAAACCGTGAGATTAGTACTTTATTCTGCTCTGCTGGATTATCATTTCACTCTGTTTTTGGTACTCTCTACAACCCCCAAGAGCGGTGCTACACCCTGTTTCAATGACTGCCTTTCAAATCAACAGAAAACCGCTTGACAGCAAAACGAACAAACTCATTGGATCCGGGCAGTCTGGGTCCCCCAGCCTCAAACCTGTGTACGAATCGATGAAATCGCTGATCGGGCTCGGTGGTGGTGAAGTGACCATGACGGCGAACTTTGGCTTGCTCTCTGTGCTCAAGTTCGAATGAAAATGCGGCGTCTGATTTTCATTACTAGTCTTGAAAGGCAATCTGGCTCAGTGCATGTGAACAAACCAGGGCCGGTAGGGGTTTCCCGTGCACGCGCTGGAAACGAAGGAGGTTCTGTTAGCGTCCCTCAAGCTGCCCTCCTTTGGCAGTGCCACGATCTGTCCCAACACGCCTTGGGATTAGTGACAGCGGCGGACCCAAACCACGAAAAATGCAACTGCTATTAAACGGTCTGCAGCGTAATTACCATAACTACGTCTGGTTTGTGTGAGTATAACACTACACATGACGCTTATAAACAGAAGTTTCTCGTTTCAGCCCCGAAGCTAGATAGTGTGGTTTTGCATAACATGATGCGAACTTCGCGCTCTGGTATGACCCCAGGTTGCTCCTTGCGATGACTATTGGTTGTTACTGTAACTGCCCATGGAAAATCTACATACATACCGTAGCGTTTCCGCTATGGGTCGCGTCGAATTCCAGGAAACTATTTCTTTCTTCCTGATCTTTCTGAAGACAAACGTGAAACGTTGAGTGCGACGTACCAGGAACGAGCTTTTCGCATGGTGGCTCACTTGATAAACCTGCAGTCCCGAAGAACATCATTCCAGCTGGCTCAATTCAAGTCAGCGATAAGTGTGCTAACGTGCCCGGCGACCCCCAAGAATTCCGGGCCATTCCATATTCCGGCAACCTGTTGACCACGCTTATGCCACTGTCTAAAGTCTGACCAATAAACTGAATGATGTTCATGCGCTTCCTATCGCGAACGACTTCTTTATCGTCGAGATTACAGACCAGTGTTTTCACAAATTAATATTGGTCCCCTAGCTTGATATAACAGACATGCCGCCTCTTCAAAGTGACGAAATAATGAATAGGAGAGAGAGCACTGCCCTTCGTGTGTGCAACTCACCTCAGGTTACTCCTTCGTCTCACCTAGTGCTCACTACCATCCCTGGGTCCGTCTGGACCTCACTGCCCTCGCTCTAAACAAGACTGGGCAGTTATGTTCGGACTCAACTGTATTTCTTTCCAGTTGCGCTCACATATTCTTACAGCGAGTGAACTGAACCCACCACAAGTGGACTTCTAATCCCAGTCATTCAGAGGCCTCGTCGGTGCACTGCTTGAAACATCTCTGATTGCAGTTGTAGCTGGTAGCCTCGCAGAACATTTAGCTGACTACGTAGATTTCCGCGAGGACTGCTCCTCTCCACGTAGGTCACGTCTTCGCTAATGAGGAACTACTGACGAACAACTTAATAATGGACGCCCTGCTCATACTGAGCGACCAAGTCGTAATAACTTCCGACTTCATTTGTGTTGCTGAGTGTATCCTCAAAGCAAACATATCAGAAAGGAATTCCCAAAGAATTACGGTGGATGCGCCCAGTTCACGCTTGCCTGACACCCTGTGGGATCACTTCGATTCATCGTCGTCTGTTGTCGAAATGTGTGAACATTTTACCAGTATCATTCGCAAAACTTTAGATTATTCAACACTCTAAAGCCGCCGAAAACCTTGGTGGCAATTGTGGTCCCGATCGTTAAAAAGGACCCACGTTAAATGTCGAGCGTGGACTCGGGTTAGGACGTCAGGAGATCTGGATGATCATCGTCTCTATGTACAACTTCAAATCCAATGCATGAAATTGCACAAGAACTATGTATTGAATTACTAACGGCGCTTAACGCTGCGACTGGTGGGTGATTCTGAAAACCTCCCTAGACTTGCCTTAAGAATCCATGAAGGTAAATCCGGTGTGCCTCAGATGATTTGCCCATAAGGAATTACCAGGTCGGAAAGCGTTACTTCTGAAGTCATTCCTGAATTCCACAACACTTCAGGCAAGGCATTTCAGGGGAGATTTCCACGGCAGACGGCACAACTGATGTTGTGCTGACAAATCTTTGGGAGACTAAACTCACACCTTCTGGACCTGACTGCATATGCCCCTCGGTCCGTACTCATGGGGCTACACTGTTAACTGTCCAGCTGAGTGTTCTGCTCACACACTCCGTTGTTGTAGGAACGGTATTCAAAAGCTGGAGGTCAGTGGATGTCACTACTGTCTTCAAAGGTGAGATGCCCATCCAACCTCGCAATTGTCCTGCGGTTGCCCTTCTGTTCTGTGTTCCTAAGGCCATAGAAGCGTTATTCTTTTCACTATCTAACTACCTATATCACAGGCTTTCTTCCCTCGTGGGCAACATGGCTCTCTCATTGCCTCTCACGCACTAAGGATTTATTGCCGGGTGTAGACATCCGGACCTCTGCTAATAACAGAGAAGAGAGAGTGGTTTCCTCCATATCCTCCGCCCGGCTCAGCCCTGAGGAAGTGAGACAGCGCCCAATTTCGGGGCTGCCACTTTTCGTCATCTTTAGCAATGGTCTGCCACCTGTGGTATCACCTCCTTCGGTTTTGGCTGCTTATGATGGTAAGATCTGACGTGTTATCCATAATAGATTCCACAGAATCACCCCAGAGGCCGATATAATCATCCTCCACAAATTGTCTCAAACGAACTTCAACGGACTCGATATCAGCAGGTACAAGGTTGTGGATATCAGACGCAGGCAAAATGTCTGACTCCCTCGATGGAGTATTGTACCAGGTTACGGACTGTGAAGACGACCTCGGCAATGTTGTTATACAACCTCCCGAGTTCCCTTAAGATTGGGGCAAACGCCATGAAAGCTTATAGCACGCTAGCTCTTCTGTTCAAGAAGTTCCATCGATTATGCTTCAAAAACCTGTACAACAGCTTCATTCGTCCTCATTTCGAGTAGGGGACTGTAGTTTAGTCTCCTCACTTACGGGAAAATAACTTCATTTCAAAAACTGTTCAGAGACGTGCGACAAAAACAATCCGTGGGTTAAACCGAAAGCTTCGTTTTGAGCGGTTGCATGAAATAAATATTTTGCTCTTGGATTACCGAGGTCAGGAAGGCGGCGTGACACTGGTGTTCTTCATCACGAGGATCCCAAATAATCTGTGTAGACCCCTGCTTACTCCTGCGGATACAAGCTGGCTTGAAGGTCACTCTCCGAACTCGAGCAGACAGCACAACAGATACGAGACCAGCCACAGCTTCTTCTCAGATTGGGTTTGTAGAGCCTGAGACACTCTGCCAGAATGTGTCGTGAGCATTATGACAGCGGTTGTGTATCGATCTGGAGGTTTCACTGGCATTGGATGTGCAACGTAGTTCTAAAACTCACAGTGGCATAATGCACTCAGGCTAATAGGACGATTCGCGCTATGTGTGTTGCCGTCTGCGTGTCAGTATGCCATGTGACTCTGTGGTGCGGACGCGAACTATACGCACTGTTCAATCGCTCGTCGACGACTGGTCTCCATCCTCCTTGGCTAGTTTGTGTGTCGGTGCCGATCAGCGCTACAAGAGACTTCCTGCACATCTCGCCAAACAAACATTCGGTCTCTATTTTTAGTGGCCTTTTTACACTTCGAGCTTGACAAATAGTATCCGGGAAAATTGACTCAGTCACCTCTGCGTTGATGCTGAGTTCAGGATTCTTCAGGATCGCTACTCTAGCACTTAATCCGTGTCCCAGCATACCCCCTCAGGGCATAGTTAAGCGTGTATGTGTCTGTCAACTAGTTCACATTTAGTCATGCATATTCACTCATATAAAGACTTAAATATCGTAGGCATACAGTTATTCGCCATTGTAGCCCTCGATGTAATCAAGAAGACTTGTGGCGTACAACCACTTCCCTGGCACAGGGATTCCTTGCCCGAAGAAACGCAAACATCACAAAATGTCGCCTCCTACTTCCGTCCACAACCCACTGGATGCTGAAAATTCTTCGCAGGAAGTGGATACTGCCGTTAATATACCGTTCATATGTGAGTTTAGAATATCATCTGAATGGTGATGGACGGAATATTCTGGAAAGTATGAAATACGCTCAAACTGGTGTGGAAAATGTTTTCCATTCATTGCGTGGAGGATTTTTCATCAAGAACACCGAGAAATTGCGCCAATTTAATACCGATTAGGGTAACAATATGGAAACTGTTGCGCATGTGATTTAAACTTTTCGCTGATGTTCTCTCTCCTGTTATCTATTTCAGGTCGCCCACCTACGTGTTACCCGGCGTCTTCAACACGACATGAACGTCCCTAGAACTGTGACAATCGAGTCCCCCTGGACTTACTTGTTTGGAACGATTAAAAAATGCGCTGTTATCGGGACTTTGATTTCGTGTCGCCATTAGCGTCGTGCGGCTCGCCGCCTCGTCTCTGTATCACCAATATACTGGTTGTGATTGTTCTTTACGTATTTCTCTGGTTTCGGATCGCGTCTAGAAGGTTTGCGATCTCTGTCCTGTGTATACATTTGTCGTCTTGTTACAATTGGTAAGAGAGGTGGAATGAATGCGGAACCGGAGTTTACTTCGGATTATGCCACCGAAAAGACCGAACTATGCCGCGAGGTTGAACCATCACCACGCCAACCCCCCTTTTACAATTCTGATGATGACTTCGACGGCTGACCATGTGAAGTCAAAATTTGCTTATCAGTAATGAACTACCGGCCTCACAGCTTTTATATTCTTAGTTTTTTGGGTGATGCAGCTGTGAAGCAATTTTGTGCCTCTGGTGTGGCCTCAGATTCACCGCCGGAAGTTATATGCAGAACCTTACAAGCACTCTTCGGGGGCACGGAAGTAGCACCTGTTTATCACGAAAGATTCCACGCCAGGCGCTAGCAACCGTCGGAGTCGGTGGGTTCGTTCCTCCTAGACCTGCTGGAACTAGCTCTGCAAGCGTTTCCACAATAATTTCCGGAGGAAAAAGACTGTCAGATTTGTGACCGTTTCTGCCCGGGGTTATCAAATCAAGAATTACGTGGAAAATTTCTGCGCAAACCGGCGTCGTCGCTAATAAAGACAGCTGAAAAGCACGGGCATTTGAAGCGGTGCAGGACTCGATGCGTGACACCCCTTCAGTAACAGAACCCATGTGTTTTGCTGCCAGCAACTTCCCCCAACCAAGTTCCCTAGCGAGTAATCGGGTCTTATGCAAGAGGTTTGGTTCCCACGTGCAGAAGTGTGGACACAATCCACCTCTGTTAGCGGGCCGAGAAGCACGAGGTAGGTCACTTTTTTCGTATGCATCTATACCTTCTGTTATTTCTTTCGCAAATGCTGACGTAGATAAGCCACTAACTGTGAACGGTAGATTGGGTAATAAGGCTATCTGATTTTTGATTGATACTGGTGCCTCGTGTTCTATTTTAAACTCGAGCGTGGTAGCCCATTTAAATTGTGAAATAGTCCAGCCTGAGTACCGCCATCATATATTAACGGCAAACGGCACAACCTTACAGACGAGCTTGCAAGTAGTGGCCACAGTACAACTGGCTAGTTTAGCCACTGGACATCAGTTTACAGTAAGCAACCACCTGCAATGGGGCGCGGTTTTAGTGGATTTTCCACGACGGTGGTGCGATAAGGTCGACCCATCCTCACAGACAAACCGTTTTCGTTATAGTGCTGAGAATACTCGAGTGAAAGGCAAGCCCCGAACAGTAAACATACTGGAAGCTTTCGACAACCTAAACGGACTGGAATCGATCTTGATACAACCAATAATAACTAGGACGGCTTTGCCCTATACTGAAAGACTCATGCTAGCAAGCCTTTTACGCAGATTCCTCGACGTGTTCCAGCACGGTAGTGAGGAACTTGGGTGGACTGGACTTGTACAACACGAAATCGATACAAGTGACCACCAGCATCTTTGACAACCCACCAGAAGAATTCCTGTTCACCATCAGTCACAAGTGAATACCATGATTCAGAACGTGCTTAACAAGAGAGTTAGACGCTCATCGACTTCCCCCTGGCCATTCCCCATCGTATTGGTTAAAAAGAATAACAGGAGCTTACGGTTATGCGTTGACCACAGACGTCTAAATGCTATAACAAAGAAAGATTCATTTCCTCTTCCACTCGTAGATACCATATCCGATGTTTTGCATGGCGCAGAGTGGTTCTCCACGCTTGATCTAGTTTCGGGGTACTGGCAGGTTGAAGTCCGTCCGGTTGATCGTCAAAAGACGGCATTTATCATTTCATCCGGGTTGTATGAATTTGAAACAACGCCGTTCGGCCTAGCTAACGCGCTTGCTACTTTCCAGCGAGTGGTGCAGACAGTGCTGCAAGATTTAGTACCAAGCCAATGTTTAATCTACCTCGATGACATTAATGTACACGCCACCACAATAGACCAGCACAATTCCAGACTGAAGAATGTATTCGAACGTCTCCGAATGGCGGGCCTGAAACTGAAGCCTACAAAATGCGTGCTTTTAAAGCAAGAAGTATCATTCTTATGCCATCTAATCACACCCGCAGGAGTAAAAGCCGATGGCACAAAAGTCAAACAAATTGTTGGTTGGCCAGTACCACGATCCCCGACCTATACTGCTACCTTGACGTGGTGGTCGGGCTTGTGTACTGTTTTGATCCGGCGGGGTATGCTGACTAGGACTCCGGTCCTTCCAAGTGCAACCTTGTCAGACAGGCCAAAGGGGAGCAGTCAGACGAAAAGCAGTTACACTCATGGGATTGCATGTCACACTGCTGACCGCGTAGCAGTGCTTAGGCAGTGAGGCACGATCCTATGGGCATACAGCAGAACTATTTTTATAGTTGCGGCACTGCTGTCTTCCGTATCAGGAAGAAG
>QNGE01001984.1:3152-110445 GCA_008508345.1 Paragonimus westermani | reverse complement strand
ACGTGGTCAGGAAATATGAAGACTTTGACTGCTCCATTGAGCAAAGTGGGCAGGCCTCGTCTGCCTGGATGGGTTCCTCGTGATCACTCAAACCGCTGGTTAGATACGCTATCCAAGATGGCGATGTGTCGCAGTCAATGGCGTACCTGTATCGATACCATTTTTAGTCCTTTCCCTTAGTCTTCCTTATTCTTTGTTGACCTTCGTAGTAATATATTCTTCTAGGATATTTCACGTCACTGTTGAGGTGAGCGGCGGCCCGAGCCACAGTACATCCGCTCAGGCTCATGGCTGTTATGTTGATTATGATGCGTTTCTTATGCGACGTTAGTACACGAACTACACGTTGGTTGCTTGGCCATTATGGACCACTGACGAGCTGCAGTACCCAGAGATAGCGAAATAAGCTGCAACAGTAACCAACTGCCATGCCACATGACAACGACAGCTTGGTGATCATTTAAGATGGGAAAAAGCTGCAGTGGGTTAGAGCGAAAAGAAAGACTCTCGCTCATAATTAATCTCCAGACTGTTACCGGAATAACAAAGAAAAGCAACACATCTTCGGATGCCAGTCATGATCAAACAACCTAATTCAGCCCGCGCTGCTGTGTTCTTGACGCCATTTCAGATTTCGATACTTTTAGACATATGTGTGGTATGCTGACTTTTTGGTCTATGCTACCTCATGTTGTCCTCCTTACACAGGACCATGGGTGAACTCCCAACTCCTAGGAGAATGGTGACCTAGGACATCACGGTCTATAAATCTGGTTCACGAGTACACCGGGCACCTGAAGAGAGAAAGCTACAGTTGAGATCACGCATAATCAAAGAATCTGCGACAATCGCTAGAAGATGCCCAGGTTTGTGTGATTGTCAGCTCCGAGCGTGCTTTCACGCTACAAATTTTGGAAACGACAGATATTTGTTCGCATACAGACAATTTGGATGGTAAACCTGTCTAAAAGGACAGCATGACCATGAATTTTGAATATGTGTTAAGAAAAAAGCGGCCGAATAATCGATCACACTTGCACTCCAAACAAATCCTGGACGTGGCCGAGTTAGGCAAATCTACGGAACAATAACAATTCTCGGACGGTGTAACTGTGGCAGCCTTCGGCGTAGAACAACATAATTCACGATTCAAAGCACGCGACAAGGAAAAAACCCAAACACCTGTTCCGTCAGCTATCTGTCTACATGTGCTTTGACGTATTTATCCTCTTACACAGTATGTTCATCCATCACTCTTCCTCACTTTAATCAGAATCTAAAATATGCTTGAAATTCTAGGAACATTATTACACATTTACACTCAGTCTGCACTCCGTCTTTTGCCACCTTGTCTGTGGCGTCTTTTGTTCGCTTGTTCTGACCTATGTTTGTATCGAGTGCGTTCTGGTTCCACCGCCGTTTCTTCTGCTAACCAGATGATCACATAGCATGATTGTTGTACGTGACTGAGATAGTTAAGTGATTGCGCTGGAACAAGAAGGTAGCTGGTGGGACCAGAGACGTCGTTTGAATTACGTTGCCGTTAGGTTCATTTTAGCTACTAAGACCAAATAACACCAGAAATGCCTTCCGCTTTGGAAGTGACTGAAGCTTATAGATTTATCTACCGATGTGGTGCTGGAGTGGATTTCTTACGCAACAATGAGCGGAGTACAGAACAAACAAACCCCAGTAATGTTGCAGTGAACTGCACCTTCCGGAGAAGGAACATAGTCATCAGGGTGGATCCTCAGCCTCCAGAAGAGTTCGTGGGGTTCTATAGGGATGTAGAACATCCACCGTTTGATTCCTCATTTTGATAATCTCCCATGTCTACTGCATCAGGCCGCACCGTAAATTATCGTTTGACTTGAAAAAATAGTGCACAACGCCTTTAACCAAACCCTGCTATGCGCAAGTGTTATTTCTTCCTGCAACACCGATGACTTGCGGCCAGTTAAAGCATTCTGCTGTCAGATTAAATTTCAACTCAAATGCCTCGCACCAAAAACTGCGATTGGAGCGCCTCGAATACTCCTCGATGTCGTTGGATGTCTCGGGAACACTGTTCATTATGGGTGAGTTCAATCCTGGACCTTACTCGTAATTTGATATCGAGGTTTGTCGTAGTTCACCCAGTTTTTTGCGACAATTTTGTCCATTCTCTCTTTGTATCAGGTATAATTGTGAATGTGTTCCTTTCACCACCTGTAGTTCTCGTTCTCGTTCTTTGCAAATCCGGCATACGCATGTGAGTTGGGGTTTGATCATAGGAACTCCCAGCCGTCTGTTACCCTGAAAATGATCACTGGTTTTATGGGGGGAAAAACAGCCGATTACTATTAAGCGCTTTTATAATTCAAGTTGCTGATGAACTCTGTGAGAGTTATTGGCAAAACTGATCCAGTAAATTAAGATATTTCAGTGTCAAACTAAGCAAGATTGGGTTGAGCAAACCACACTGATATCAGTGATCATAAGAAAACGCACATACGTACAAAATTAAGGGCTAACAACAGCGCCGCGACACTATTTTACGGTTAATCAACAGACAGGGTTTAGCCTGCTGATAGCTGTTCACCCAACAGCTGTTTAGACGAGTATGCTGACTGTGTCTGCACCAACTTCGTCACAGCGTATTTCGTGAAAAATTACACAAACGGCGAAACTTCTTGTTCAGTACAGGTGGCTGCGTCATATAACTAGGTTACACCGAAAGCCCCAAGCATTGCAGTAACAGCGAGTTAGAAGAGGGGCCTACTTTTTTGGTCAAGCGTCCTCAGTATTTAGAATGCCAGCATGGGGTCTCCATTCACATATTTATAACCAAATGGGAACAGTTTCTTCATGACCACTCTTTCTTCGTACAACGCAGTGTTCAGACATTTTACTCTTATAGTAGCTTGTAGCTGGACAGTCTTAAATAAGACGAGTACACAGTTCATTAATTAGCACTGGCTTCAAACGACTACCTAACTAATGTGCAGAAGAGACGAGTAAAACGTGTTGTTGGGACTTATCTAACGGCTGTACTTAACACACCCAAAAACCACTTTGGCCGAGGCTGAAGTAATGACGGTGGGCCTGAAGCCAGACGTCACTAATGTGCCAAGATCCCTCACAAAGATGACCGTAGACAACGTAGTGTGCCATAGATGGCGCTATCTACAGCCGGAATGTCTGATATGTAAGACTGGTGAGTTCGTCATGTCAGGCGGCAAACGGTCATCCGTTGCTCGGTCAGGTGTAACATCTAGGTCCTTTTGGAGGACGCCTGTATCTTGAATGGATTTCAGACCCATTTGTGTCGCAAGCGTGTATGAAAACGGATAAACCACTATTGGTCATCGGGCAGCCTTTTGCGAAGGTCACAAATAACAGTGGGAATATTATGGAGCCCCAAGGGACCCCGGCGAGTGCGCAAAACGGTACTGACCGTTCCCCACTGACTTATGCGATGTATGTCTGATTTGTTATTCGATGCTACAGCAGTGGCTGCATGGGGTTTCCCAGGTCAAATAATTGGAGTTTCTACAGGAGGATATATTAATTTATTCTATCGAGTGACTTGGCAATATTCAGTGACGCAGTGTCCAGTTCAAGAAAAACATCTGATGCCAGCGTGAAGGAGTCATTGGCGTCCAGCAAACTGATGGTGCGTGAGTGAGCGCCTCATTAACCACGATGTTCCAGCGTTACCAGGTGCTTCAGTAGTTCCGTACGAGAACCAGACGGGACGGTTTGGTACCTCCTACCAGTTTATATATTTGTCTTCATTCTCAGCGTGACCAACTTCCAGCCCAAGGCCAGAAGCCCGTTTAGTAGCGAGGCCGTTTCTGCCGTTCAGTCTGTTCGTGAGTTACAAGTCGGGGGTCCTCTCATGGACTGAGGGCTTCTTACTTCTCCTTCTGCCAGTTAGTGGCCCAGAGACTACTTTATAGTTAATCCAAGGGTGAAGACGGTAACCGCACTCAGTTCACTAAGCACAGCGACTTAAGACCCCAAAATATTCAGTTCGATGGCGCTATCCATGCTTCTGCTTGGTCTGCAAGTTTGACAATATTACGAAGAACAAGGGTACGTTTGTTCCTAAACCGATGATACGGATTAGCAGGGAAGTCCGAACCGCGCTTACAAGGCATCCAGTTGTTACACAAACCGTATGTCGTAGCCTTTCCCCACGATCCTATCACCTCCGAACACCTTCCACAAGCTTCTGTAGTTTCACAGGTGAATGGCTTCATGGCAATAAGAACGCAGGGCGACTTAATTTCAAAGATTCTCAGTATGCCACAGTGACCGTTAGAAGGAAACTCACCACAGAAGAACTAAAAGGGCTAAAAACACGAGTAAGCGGATGAATAATCGGGGCCAACGATATGGAGCTTGCCGGATATTTAACAGGTCTCCTTGAGTATAAGCCATGCCCTTGCGATAACTGTAGTGTAGGTGTATGTAACAGTATCGCCAGATTAAAAAGTCCGCACGATTATGCCTTGTTGTTTGAGTTCAGAGCTTATTTTGTGAGCCTGTCCAATCCACACGCATAGCTCAAATGATGGAAGGGTTTCTAAGTCCTTTTGGATAACCATAGCGCTTTATATGAACAATCTCGGATAATGATGTCGGTTCATAGTTTCAATTAAAAATCGAACCGATCTCTGTGAACCCTCGTTTTAGCTGACTCCAGAACACGTGGCTGAAATGGTACCCGGTAAATTGTCCACGATGCTGGAACCCAATTCGAAGGTGGTGTAACGAAGCTGGAAGTGAACAAAGTTAGCGGACTCAATCGTGGGATACAACACCGCCACTTGTCCTCCCGACTAATTCTAGTATGATACACGAACCCGTGTGTTCGTATAGCAGTGGAAACTTGGTCTGTGCGGTCGACCTATTGTCGCCGGTAACCGCCATGCAGGCAACATCAAGAGATCTCCCGTCTACAGTGGGTGTGACGAAAAGATGGAAAGCTTGTAGTCAGACCGAAAAAGTTGCTCCGAAATTTCCCCTGCCACCATTTCTCGTGCTCAGTCAATATGAACCATAAAACAAATGATGGACAGGGGCACCAACACTTCCAGCAGTGCACGGGACACCTCTTGTGAAACAAGTCCAGTCGCTCTGAAATGTTCCTGAAAGCAGAGCTCGTCTTTTGGAGCGAGGAGATGAATTTATGAGGTTAACAAGCATATGCATAAAAGGTGACAAAGATTGGGTGAATACACACGCGTTACATCAGCTCACGGTCAGGCAGGACAGCTAGGCTCCGGCCTCTGAGAGTAATCTTACGGGATCAGACTAAGGTGAAAGAGCTTATACCGCCCTATTCACAAATGTTCCGGGCAAAGCTTAGTAAGTTTTTGCTGAAGTACGACACACTCTGGTCAGTGATACAAATACAGGTAAGTGATGGTGATTGTGATCTCAAACGCATCATTATCTTTTTTGGCGTCCATAAGAACTACGATGGGGAAAACTCACTCAACCCCCCGCAATCTATTGAGCAGTAGGAATCGATTACTAATGGACTTATCCGTCGCCCAGAAGCCAGGATGAACGACTTTATGCAGGTCGTCTAACACACGGTACAGAAAAGCTGTCAAAAGAAATGAACAGTGCGTTTGACGAGAACGCCGCATAGGAATGTTTCGGGGATTGCAGGTAAAATTAGATTACGGTGGTGCACGGAGAACTACCGGAAAGTCTACTTCCGTACGTTGCTTATCACCCACGGTTGATAGGTTAATGGCGCTTTGGTGAAAAAGTACTGATATTTGTGGCGAGGCATCATTTGTAACGTTTTTGCTGCGAAAGATAACCTACGTGTGTAGAGAACTGAAGTATGGAATCAAGGTGCGCACTCGACACCAAGACTGACAACTGGAGAAATTGCGGAGGATCGCGCAGTCGGGGGATTTGTGGGAGCTTATCAAGAGTAGCAAGCGGTCGGGCAAACGCTCGATAATTTCCCTCAAACGTGCTATATTTGACCTCCGCAGACGGTTTGTGTTTAGGAAGAAGCAAAAGCAACATCCAGAGCCCATCGGCAGGAGGTTCGTGTGCTGCTGGTTCAGCCATGACGTAAATCTCTCGGCGCTGCGCAATTAGCTATGGACAATGAGGAATAAATCGTCGACCGCAGCTGGTTATTTCGTCCAGCTTCCGCGTTGCAAGGTACTAGAAACTGCAAATGTACTCTACTTCACTGGTCGACTTTCCAGCGCTGTTCTGATTGAGGCAACATCCTGAAAACCTGAATACTGACCGACCAAAAATAGTTTTTGGAGTTGGCGGTGGAGTTGAATGCCACAAGTCTCCCGAAGAGCTCTTGCAAGCGAGTCGGGCTTCACCGCCTTTCTTCTCAAAGCTTCCCTTCACATAATTTTGTCACTTTTCCTACTCGGTCAGACGAGGAATCAGCTTTCAGTCGCATGTGTACGAACCGTCTAAGCTTATTTGATAGGCCTTTACAAGTCAAGTAGTTCGCTTTTGACACATCTGTTCACACATTTGACCTTTAGAATACCTGGCTTTCAGCGTCGTATAACTTAAAAGTGCCAAGGCCATCAATCAAGCGAACTGTCACGTAACCCAATTTTCCCCATCCAAATCCCTTACGGAACTCACCAAATTGTAACTCCGGTGATTCGTGTGCTCACCGAAGATGTTATATTGAAGTGGTCTAGAGTAAAGTACAACCACTTGGCCGCGATAAAGCCCTGTTGACCTCAGACCTCCTGGGGAACTGCCGATGTGACGCTCAGTTGTCGCGGCTACAGACATCCGACGACGGGATAAGTGCCGTGATATCTCATACTTTCCCAGATGGACCAGGCAAGGCAGTAAGGCACACGACAAGGTGTGTTACACCCACTGAGAAAAACAACGGACTAGGAAGGGCGGCCCTAGTGCCAATCTTCGCGGTGAGAAAGTTTTGTGAACTTCTGTGCCGGCGTTATTTCGTTATGTTGACGGACCACAGACGACTACTCGTGGAGTTTGGTCCAAAGAAAGGAGTTCCAGCTAACATGAGCAAACGGCTGCAACGACTGGCAAAAATGCTTGCTGTCCACGACTGCTCAGTACAGTACCACCCCACAGCCAAATTTGGCCAGGCCGACGTTCTGCCAGACTCATCTTGCGCTAGTGACTTTTTCCTATCATCCGCCAGGCCAAATCCCAGCCAGGTCTCACGAGGCTGCACCCTGGGATCACCGCCATCCTTCATCTTCCTGAAAAGTTGTGTGGACTCCGTACCAGCGTTGTCACCGATATTCGCGCCGTTTTTTAGATGGTGTTAAACGTACCCAATGAGATGGAAATCAGTCATTGCAAGCTTGTGCATGACGAACAGAAAGATGGCTCTCCTTACCACCTCAGCGTATTGCCGCTCCAAATTACGTGTAGAAAGAAAAGACGTTGTATCCCGTGCCCTCTAAAGCCCTCCTAATACAGAAGCAGAAATCGTGGAAGCACATAGCAGACAATCTCTTCTAAAGCGTCTTACTGGTAAACTCGAGCGACCATGTTCCAAAAACTGTGTACCAGCTTAGTCAGCCCTCCTCACTGGCAGTAGCATTAAACTGGCCTCCAAACCTGCAGAATCTCTTCAGAGGCATGTGACAAATGCGTTCCGGGGGATAAATGTGCAACCTCACTTCGAGCGGCTTTACTAAATTGACCGTTTCACCCCTGAGTACCATTAGCAGGGAGGCGGCCCAGTGGTGACATTCACAATGACGAATTCTGCGAACAATCCAGCATATCCTTGGTCACTACTGCAGACCGGCTCAATTAGGGGCAATTCTTTAAATACAGCCGGTCAGTATCAGACTCTGAAGCATTGACAAAACTTCTGTACGCGAATCTTCAGAGCATGCACACGTCTTGAATGCTTAATCAGTGGCTGCATCTAAAGTTGGCCTGAATGGTTGTTCCATCCATGAACCAAGTCCTAGCATGCTTCATTTTGCTTAACGACGTACGCTTGTCTACCGAATGGATCATATCGCCATCACTAATATTCCAAGGAACGTTTCAGTGTGCTGCTAAACGCCCACCCATATGAAACGTAGTTGAATTCAATCTCATTCCGTTTTTGCCACTTGGAACAATCCCCAAGAGCGATGCTACTTCTTACTTTTAATGATTGCACTTCAGGTCAGACGCCTGCTTGATACTGTGTAGGATGAATCGGCTGGATTCAGATATCGTGAGACTCCATCTCGGACCAGCGTATTAACCGCCGAATTGCTGAAACACGGGTGACTATTTTGCAGTGACAACCCATTTTCCGTACGAGCTTCTCGGTACTGGAATGGCCCACCGGGAGTAGTATTCATGGCGGATTTTACAGAACGGTTCAGACGTTATTTGGAAAGGTGCCGCGCTCAGGAGCCGGCCTTCATTCGTCTCAACAGCAGTACAGAATCCAGCTCAAAGGTTTAGCAGATAACCAATTAACGATACACACTCACCTCTAATAGAAACACAAAAACTGTTTCTTTATCTGTATACTTTTTTCCCGAAAACTCGTTACAAAGTGCACTGTATGCTTGATGCACTCTCCGTATTTAGCAGTATTGTCCGTCCGTTAGAGAAGTGATTGTCGTGGATCACTTCAGTCGTTATCTGTCATCTCATTTGAACTCTGTTCCATTATCACCACCATTCTTGCTGTTCTCTTTCCCAACTAGCGTATATGTACACTCATTATCAAACAACTGATCTCATCTCATCACGATATTTCAGTCCCCACCTAATTCCGAATCGACCGACGTGCACTAACTCCCGGGTGCCGCTATCTCCACGGAGCGGCCGGCAATGGGGCAGCGTAATCGCTCCTGCTTCAGCAAGGGCGACGATCAGGTTATCTTTGGGTCAAGAATTTCCTGGAACTCCAAACAACCTGTAGGATCTATTGAAATGGATTTACCTATACAGCAGTGGTTAGCATGCATAGTTTTCCCTCACGTCGTCCCTGTTACACAATCAAAGAGAGCTGCAACCCGTAACTTTTTCTGTGGCACCTAGATTCATTGCCTGGAGAAATGAAATCATCGGATGTTGTCACCTTCCGTTTTCGTCTGCAGTTCACCTAACTTATGGATTCGGTTGTCTTCTGGTATATATTTCTCTTTTCACCACCTGGTAGCTGCCAGACAGAGACTGGGGATTTGGGATAAAAAGAACTTACCCCCGCATGGACAGATACGCCATTCAAACACTGTACGGGGTCTACAAGAGACCAGTGCTTGAGTGTGCTAATCAAGTCACATTCACCATTTTGGAGGTCATATTCATCATTGGAGGTGTCCAGCGAGTAACCACCACAATGATCTTTGGCCAAAAACGTTTTTACTGTGAGCCTGGCCTTGAATTTCCTGATTTTCATTTACACGCGTTTCGTAGGATTCGCGGAGGTATGATTCTCAAACATCTTTTCTCTCACACTCAATTCTCTACCCCACTAGCTGATAACAGTTGAAGGAGTCATAACAAGAAACTCAACTTCGATCACGGTTCTTCTGGCAACAGTTGTGTTACAGGTTTGTCAACCACTGGAACGGCCTACCATCTGCTTCAAAGTGTTATCAAATTCCCAACAACCTAAAACTTCGTCAGAATGACATTTCATTGTGTCCTGGTAGAATATTATTTCACGCTGTTCTTGATATTCTCCGTAACCCCCGCCTTTCAAGTCAACAGGAAACCGGCAGACATGTAAACGGACAAGCCAACAGGTTCCAAGTAACTCGAATCATCGCTATTGAACCCGAGAGTAAATCGCCGGAAACCTAACAAACCCATTGATCAGATTGGTGTCACTATTATGACCTTGGAAGCCCGCCAGAGATGGTTTCATAAGGCGATGTCGTGATGTGGTTGTTTTGGTTGAAATTTATTGGATAATTATGTGAATATATAAGGTGCACCTTAAAATTGCAAATAGTGTGAAAGCCAGTTGGTTCCAGTTCGATGTGGTTGAAAGACTATCCGAAGTTTACAGTTCAAAAATGGGTTGTGATATTTGTGACTTTCCCTTTTATAACAACCTTTGCGGTACCTGTGAGAAGTGGGTTCAACGTTGACAAAAATTTCGCTATTGTGATCGATGCCGGTATGGGTTTGCAAATATATTTACCAAACACGTTAGGTAGCAGTGGTTCTCGAATGTATGTATATACTTGGCTGAAAGACTTAAGCAAGTCACATGGAATACCCAACTTAGAACTCTTGAAAGACAAAAGCGGCTCTTCAGTCATTAAAAAAGTCACTCCTGGGCTATCCGAATTCTCTGATAACCTTGATAATATCACCACATACATTCCACAATTACTGGATTATGCTACGCAGGAAATCCCTAAAGTGTCACATCGCAGTACACCATTATTCATTCTGGCAACCGCCGGTATGCGGTTGCTTACTGAAGAGTATGTTCAGACTGTTTTTTAAAGTACTTGGTTGAAGGCAGCAAGCCAAAATTTGGAATCGTGTTCAGGTTCTAGTAAAATCAAAATACAACTTCAAATTTGAAAATTCATACGCGGTAACGATCACTGGCAACCAAGAGGCCTTGTATGGTTGGATTGCTGTCAATTACTTAACTGGAAGATTTTTGCACGGTTTAGAAGGTAAGTTCCGCCATTATTTTGCAGTAATATTTACGCATGCTGCCAAAATCTTTGTCGTCATATTTAGTAACGCACACCTCTTCTTGTCCTGCCGTTATTGAAACGCACCAGTAGAAAAAACAATTAACACACATTCTTTCTACTGAATTAACGAGAACTTGCGGGGTTGCAAAGGCCCGGTTGTCAGCTACCGTATTAGAATTTAGAGGGTTTCAAAGGAGGAGTCGAGTACGTAAAATATACTGAAATGAACATGTCTTATTGGGGGCAGATTTAGGCACTACGAATACCGAACATTTTAAGAAGTTGCTAAGGAGCTTCTATACAGAAGGCCGTTGTCGATTATAGTGGCCTTTTTATATGCTGAGTTTGCACTATCAGATGGACAGACATTGTGGGTGAATCTCTCACAAGGTCTCACTCCAAATACGGCGAGTTACCCAAATAACAATGAGTCAGAAGACAGCGAACAGCGCAATAATATGTATATTTTCAGGACCAATAAAAACCATTCGTACAGACAGCGGACGTCTTGAGTGTGGCGCGTGGAACGGAAAAGTGGAGAATTTCCAATGAGCGGAAATAGGACATACTATTGTGCTAAACAAACATGCCTCTATCGGAAGTGTCAAATTTTACAACAAAATGCCAGCAAAAGCTGAGCCATTCTAAAAGGTCGCTACAGCATGGATAGACAGTTGTCTTATGAACCGGGAGCAATCACCCGAGAAGATCATTTGTTGAATGTTCCATCGGAGCCCGCTGAACCAGACCGGACCAAATAGCACTAGTGTGTCTATTTCAAGTCCATTTAAATCCGGCAAGAGGAAAACTTTAAACCATGCTGAGCGTAAGATATATCTCTCCCATCAGAATAGAAATTTCGTGGTAAGCTAGAATGGTAGCAATTGAACTTTGTTTACGGGTATCTTAGTGGCTATTGGAATGTTCCACAAAAGTACTTAAACGTTTTAGCAGGCCCTGTATTTGGGGAACAAGGAACCTGAAATAAACAAAAAATTAACCTCAGACGGAGTTCAAGTGTTTAATTCCTTCGAAAATTATCAAAAATGAGTTTGTAATCTAGTAGTGCGAACCCACTTCCGCAACTAAGGAAGTAAAGGCTGTTAAACTCGTTGACAAATTTTGTGAACTGGTAGTTGTAAAATAACCAAATGCGAAGGATGGACGTCAGCAGAGCTGATTAAGCAAAACGCAAAAAACGTTCAGGGAAAATAGGTACTAAGTACCAGGATGATAGTTGCAAGAGAAAGGGTAAGAGCGAACAAATTAACTTTACTGCCAGCGATATAGTTCTTAGTATTATTAAGTGAACATTACCTGCGTTGTTAAGAAAGTCTGATCCCAACAATAATATATAAAGTGGAATGCTTCATGTATAATGCGGACTGCAACCTTTTACTGTAGTTGTGCAATGTAAGAAAGCGGATTGTTTTCCACCGTAGTCTACTTATGCTCGTGAAAATGGATTTCTGCTCCAACAAGCCATGTTATCTTAGTGTATTCTAGCTGCCGCTGACTGCAAACAATGTCACGCAAACATTAAAAAGCATCACAACTACTACTGGATAGCGCAAGCGTAAGAACGACCACGCCCTAGTGAATTGAAATGGAGGAAATAAAAGCATGAAACACACTTCAACGTGTACCTCCAGCATCTGCTTTTCACCAATCTTTGAATAAAGACGGCAAAATTCAAGAGAAATAATCTTCAAATGACGGTGGAATGGTAAAAGCCATCTGGCTCTCCCGTGGTAATTTGACGTGATTTAGTGTAATAATATGCAATGCAATCGTTTTTGCGTAATTTCGTTTTGTTTCAAAGCGTTGCTGCAAAGATTATAAACCACTCGTGACATTTCTCAGTAAAAGCTGTATCATCATAGAGCATTATTGCCATGGTTCATGTCAATACATTTTATCCTGTTATTTTTCACACACAGAAAAAAGAAACCACCGTTTAAATTACTATTTTTGAGGATATTTGTGACGGAAATGTTACGTAAACGGTCATATCTGAGGCACTACCTTCTGTAAGAATTGACGTGCTACTTTCTCGCAACTGACTTCAGTTTTATGAGTCAGATATTAAACCATCACGTCGCTGTTAAAAGGTACTTTTTCAAAGTGTGTTAATGTGTTGTCTGAAGGAAAAATGCCAATTCCTGGTCCCTTCAAACGGTTTTAAGTAACCTGGTAGTTTTGCGTAGTAGCCTAAAGATCACAGACACGAGGCACAACAAGTTGCAGGCGTTGACACATTTTGCTCAGAATTTTGCTTGAAACCTTTGTGGAATTAGAAAGAAGAATACCTTGTGTATGTAATGCATCGGAAACTTATATGAATAGTGGCTACCAGATGGAACCGAATATCTTATCGACGTTTTATTTTTCATCAGTATGCTGGGCAGGAGGCTTAAGCCTACTTTACCCTTAACTTTGTTCTAATGACAGTAACTTTTTGTCCCACGTTTTGATTGGAGCCTGACCAAATATTTAATAATAGATTCGACATCAGGCCCGTTTATGTGGTTTGCTTCTTGAGCATATCGTTATTTAGATAACTAGATAATGTAGTTTAATCCAAAAAAGCTTCTTGCTTGTTGCCACTCTGTAATCAGGATAACGTTTTCCGATTTTTTCACGGAAGGTAACGCGAAAACGGTACAAAAAATCCAGAGTCTTTGCTCTGTTTTGTTTGAAGGCTCTTCAAATCTGCTGTGTTCAACAAACTCAGAAGTGGGGGATGGTCTCGAAATCAGACTTACTTGTTCTTATTGAGTGAAAAATTTACTGTTTAACCAAAAATTGCAATTCTATCCAGGCATAGCCGACTCATATTTGGGATTCAGAGAAGCGCTGAGTATATCTATGAAAATTATCACAGAATATTCCCTGAAACTGATTTCAGAAACTTCAGTGTCGAGGATGCTAGAGTTAGCAGATAAAAGGAACGGAATACAATGAATTAACATCCGAGTCTTCAATTGTTAGGATTCTGCCGCATACACTACCATATCAACATTACTGAATTTTAAACAGCACAGAAAATCATTACACCTAGACCTAGCTCGTGGTGTTGATTTTCCTTTTGCCTGCGACATATACCACGATGGTTATCTGGGACTTCTTCATCCATCTGAATGCAAGCGTTGAATAAAAGGGCTTATTCAGGTTGGGTTAAATAACCTGCCAAAACAGCAGAATATAAACGGTTTTGGTAGGGTAACGTGAAGTTAGATAGTTGAATGAAATGACAGTGCGTTTTTGCAGATTTGAACGTATGGCATTTGGGCTGCAACAAAAAGTTTCCCTGGTTCATTAATTGATCTTGCAAACGTGCACACGGAGTACATGCGGTGCGTCGTTGACTGCTTTTGAGAAACACTGAATTTATTTTGTTGAAGGCATGTCAGACTTCAGCGTCTCACAGGCACTTTAGTGTTTTATGCATACACGTGCCGAGTAATGGTTTCAACTATTTCGAAAAAATAATGTAACGAATGGTGATATTGACATAATAAGGCATTCTTTCTGAAATGCTAAGAAGTTGCAAAATCTACTACCGTATCAGAAGCTGGTGTGTACAGAAAAGCCACATGATAGAAGCCAAATCAGAGAGAGCCTATTGACAAAAATCGGCGTATTAAACTGATGTTCTGGTGGGTAAACAGACTGCTGGGTTAGCTCTCCTTTTTGGTACTTTCGATAAAAGTGCGCAGGCGACCATCCATAAACCTCTTGCGGAACAATCGAGTAGATGATAGACCTAAGCAAATCTGCTCAAAGAGTGGGAAACAATACTTGCAGGCGATAGCTTTCTGAAGTTAGATCAATCATACTACAGTACATACTTCTTAACGAAGGTGTTTAGACAGGACTTTCAGGTGACAGCCGGCAAGCATCAGCTCTGAATCCAATAAATATATCTTTTCCGCATCATCTGGTAAGCAGATTCAACGAGGTACACATATAAAACCTGGAGGGGCTAAACGTAACTTCACGTTGAATAGTTACACGGTCATCAAGAATGTCTGGAATTTCATGTAGTCCATAGATCCAGAGATAAGGATTTGACAAACAAGACTACAGTCACCGCTCCGGGCAGTCTCATGAAAGGTGGGGTTATATTTTGCTGGTTTGTCCTTTGTGCATTCTTTGTATTGGCCTACTTGGACAGACAAGCTTTACCAGATATGGCCGATAGATCCATTTGCTTATCAGACTCCACAAACTCACACCGTGATCAGAGGACACAGAAATTTTGCACTTACCGCTGTCCTGTTTTTCCCATACTTACTTTCAATCTCGTTTATCATAGTTTAACGGTGCGCTGGTTTCTGGACAATTTGTGGCGTGTGAACGTGGTATAGGTTTGGCTAGAGTTTATTAAAAACATCCACTAGTTACTTTGTAGTGGTTGTGGTTCATTGCAGTATATACCGGTTTTTGTTCTCACTGGTCGTTTTCTCTGGAGGTGTATTAAATGTGGTGCTTCTTGGCATAGGTATCTTAAAGCACTAGCTCGATGTCACCCTGAAATTTTGCAGTAACAGATCTGACGTCTTTCTCTGTAAAACCTGTCACGACACTATCAGTGTTCATACAATAGACTTCTTTAGCCAGGTGGAAGCGGAGTCTGGCATATTACTGCACTAAAGTAAAAAACTTATACGGTGGTAATTACCGCGCTTTCTCGTTTACCCCTTTGGTCAGGAAATACGTTTATGGTGACCAAAGCGGCTGATTTTAGTTAAATAAACTGTACTGAGTTCAAACAGAACAAAACGATTAAGAAGAATGCCACAAGATTTCAACACGTCTCAAACGGCTTAAAAGTTCAACCGTACCGCCTTGTGATTGCAAATTAAAGATCACAGTCGAAAAGCTACGACCGTGTAATGTTGCAAAGCTGTTTATGAGGCGTGACTTACTTAGTACGGGATAATCTGCAGGGTGTGGCCTTCCTCTCTTCTGTTTGAAAATCGTTATTTTTTGAGTCCACGTTTCTGTTATTTCTCATTTCAAAACTATCATCGTAGTTCCTGAACTAACTGTAACAAGCACGCTACCGCAATGCTGTCAGCAAACGCTCACTGCGCACAACCGAGGCGCGGTTGTGTGTCGTATGTTCCGGCATATGTTCCGTATGTACTCATCACTGTTGTTTCCTCCACTGTGACCCATGGATTTTTGCTGAATTCAATTGGTAAGAAGACGTGTTCATGGAAGCTCTCAGAGGTGTTGAGACCTGTGTGTGTTAAGTCTGATTTCACTCTCTGCCAACAGGATACATGAAGCCGAACCAGGAAAGTTACACGTGACACATTCAGTAATAACATTTCAATGCTTGCCGGTGACGTTGGTAAATTCTAGTATGAACTACTGGAGAAACCCCGCATGAGGACACAATCTCCCACATGATTTGATAGATTTTATATGACACACCGAGTTGAGTAGGTATGTGAATCTCAATTTGAAAGTTCTGAGCTGTCAGCGAAGTCTCGTAGCTCAGGTGGTAGAGCACCTTCAGTGCTTGGACATATTGTTCCTGCCACTCGTTCTAATCCAGTCGAAGTCCGATTTTTTCACATTTGTGTTCCTTCTAATTCATAACATCTTTCAAACTATCTGCCAATAATGTACCTCCAGTGGACGTGAAGCCATGGTGAAAGTGTTATCAAGAATCCCAGAAGTGTTAATGGGACACGGAACCAGAAGTAGATATAGGTTTTTTTTCTATCGATTAGTATTGGCGAACAGTTTATTAGGAATCAACAGACTGGGAGGAATAAGCTGGCAAGCAAGTGTGGTGAAGAAAGCATCTGAGGGATTTTCGAGATATCACATATATCTATGGAGCCTGTAGAGGGAAAGCAAAACAAAGTAGACCGAAACTGCCAAACATCAACCACTAGAATAAGTGATGGGTCATTGTCTTAAGTTTTTCACAAACTGACTCTGACATGAAACGCATCGTATGACGTGAAAATATTAAACAAGTCAGTGCTTAATCTACTCATCATTAATTCATGCTTGTATGCTATCCATAACCTGTACGTCCCAGTCAGTCAGCTGGGTAACTAAAAGTTTGATTGATGTATACAAAATATAGTAGTTTGCACAGATTTTAGTCATTTTCGTAAGTTGCTCCGTTTCGTGGGATTGCAACAGGACCCTGACAGTCAAACTAATAAATTAAGGGCAAGTATTCACCAAACTCCCGTTTGACACTTTGGTTGTTTTGAAATTATTTAGGGAAAGTCGACGTGTCTGCCTTTGAATTGCAACCCGAATGTGCAAAGTTTGTTCAGGTTAAGCTTGTGTTCAAATTGTTTGGATAATTGGAAGCAGACCAATATCATTCATGAAACAGTTTCTAAGATTACTGACGGTGGTAGCCTGTAAGGCAATGTGTATTAAGCCGTAAGTAGTGTAAATGAAACCAGTAGTAGCCGAAATAATACTACATTCCCAGTATGTATTTATTTTCCAACCAACTCTTTTGGTTGCCTTTTCTCGTGGAAAATATCTAGTTTGAATCTAGCTGAGAAATGCATTCAACTTTGTGTTCCGCAATCTTCAGAAATAACGGTGTTTGACGTACAATTTCATTGTAGAAAACACGTTTATGCTTAGATTGCGAATGTAAAAATTCAGGGGAGTTTAAATGAAAAAAGAGCTAAGTTACGGCCTATCAAGCAAATCTGAGAACGTTTCAACATGCGACAAGTCACACTCAACGGCAACCATGGGAGATAAATCCTATCTTCCATCTATAACGATGATTCCGAATGCCAGACTATCTCATGACTGGTTTAAGTGTGATGAATATGTACGTCAAGTATACGCATAGGTCCGTCTGTTGACGACGCTGTTACCACAGACCGTGATAGGGCGTTCTAGATTGGAATACCCAGGCACTGACGGAGTGCTGTCTGCTAGTCGGGCGGCTGCGACTACAGTGAGTTATCTCTGTGTTGGTTGTTTTTGTTAAGCATTTCTTGATGCTTCTGATTAGAGCTGGTAAATTTGTTGAACGATCCTATTTCCTAGGGTGATTTCTCCTCTGAAATGTCGACGGTGGACTGAAGACTGTTCCAATTTACTCAACCAGTCGAGATAAGGAGGCTAACAAAGTGTAGCGACGTGACTTGTGAGGTTTGATTGTGTACTACTGACAAGGGCGACGTCTTTCACGACCAACACTAATCACTCTAAGATGAGGAGTTTCCATCGGGTTGCATATAAATGATGATCGTTTCACTGAAATTAACTAAGAAATTATTCGAGTAGCCCCATCTTTTAACGTTCCTTAATATTTTCTCTGAACACGAGCCAGTTAGCTGTTATAAACACGTTTTCTGAATGGTAACCGTCAGTTAGTAAACAAAAGTGGATATTCTCCTCAGAATTATAGTCACCCTTGTCTTTAAATATAATCACCTTTTTGATCTTGCCACAATGCAGTCACTGATTGCATTATTTGTACGCAATAAACAGTTCCACCCCAGTTATTGTGAGTCGCATCAACTGATTTCTGGATGGCTGCAAGTCAGCCATCGACTTGCTTGGCTATCTTAGATTACAGTATTGACGGTTACTCTCTGCAGATCTGTGTGGTACGTCTCGAGATTATAATGCTAACATCACTGCCTTTCAAAAAATGACATTTTGATGGAGGAACACAGGTATGCGGGAGAACACATCAAATGTTCAGTTCATTCTAATTACCCTTACTCAATTCGACCTGACTGGTTGTCTTTACTGTCCTGATATTCAATAGTGATAACTGTCGTTGGTATATTCAGTCAACGAATTTTGGATGCATAAACATGGATAAAAGCTTTGTTACCTTTGTGTCGGTCCGTGCAGATCTCAACCGGAAATCAACTTACGGAATGCTCGACATGGGCGGTGCTAGCATGCAAATCGCTTATGAGTTGGATTCTGATGAAGGCGTGCCCTGTAATTTGGTGACCAGTTTTACGTTGAAAGGGTCCACACCAGATTTGTACAAAAAATATAACGTTTATGTGGTCAGTTATTTGAATTACGGAGCAAATGTGATCCGGACCAAGTGAGTTCAAAAGTGTCCAACATTAGCGTTTATTTCAAAAGACAAATCATAATTTGATTTGCAAGACAAATTTCGTTTGGCCTGTGCAGGTACAGGTACTGAGGCTCTTAACGACGTTGACCCGTGTTTGGTTGCTTTTGATGAAAGCTGTTTAAGAGTCATTGATGTTTGCAGTAATACTACGCCTAGAGGAAAACTGGGTAAAACGTTTTATGAAGGAGGACTATGATAATTGATCAGTATAGTGAAACTTGTTTCTTAAAGTCTGCTTCCTCAGATGGAACGGCCGTTTCTTGTGCGCGACCTATGACGACAAAACGTACACCGCAATAAGAATGAGTAAAGGGTCTAGCTTTCTACACGAACAAAATGACAACTATAACTTTTACTGGTGTTGGGTGTTTGCCAAGGTCGGTGTTCAGAATGCAAAAGTCTAATCATCAAGGTGGGTTTGCACTCTAAGTCTACTAAGTTCGATGAACAACCAAATACATACCATCAGTCCCAATTAGGAAACTGAAAAATATTTTCAAGAAGTCGCCATAGCTAATTCGCTTGTCCAGCTGTTGAATTCCTGTGACTTGCTGCCAATTTAAGCCAACTCGATGAATCCATGTTAATGTATCAAATGGACTACAATGGTGCATTGGAACCAACGAGGGAAACGAGTATATCGAGTTAGAGTTTCAAAACTGTGTGAAGGCTTATTTCTAAGAACGTCCTCGCCAAGTTGTATACCACTGAATCAGATGTTTTGTTTGGGTCACAACTAACCTCTCCATCTGTCCCCTACGCTTCAGCTGTCGTGATCCATCGATTCATGCTAGATTTAGTAGATTAGAAATCATGTTATTTAACGTCTTGCCACAGGCACGTCACCTCGTTGAGATGTTCCCTTTTCCATTTTCCACATAACGCCTCAAGTGTAATATGATTCGTCTAGACCATTTGAGTGATATAAAGCAATTATAATGAAACCCGTCCAGGTAGTTCCAATTGACATCATTTCTTCTGAAATAATCACTCGAACGATTGAACGCTGTTTCTTAGAATGAGAAATTTGCGGTATTTAGACACCGCCGTATATCGTTTAATATCTTCAATAAACATCAACGTAATAAAAAGAAATACCGTGTGCGTCTATATTTTATCACATGAAATGGGACATATGTAGGCTGTTTCTCTGGTACTAAAGCAGTGAACTTTTCCACTGATGTAAAAACTAAAGTTCCGTTTGTCAAAATTTTTAGTGTTTTAAAAAGAGCAAAAAGTAGTTGCTCTTAACATCGATCTCTCCTCAGCAAAGCGCTTTCAACCTTGTATTCTAAAGCCCACAAGCCGTTTTCTGGGTGATGTGAAAATCAATCTAACCTCTCAGCGTCACCAAAGAAAAACACTAATGACGATTTACCTCATCAATGTAATCGTGAATAGGTGAAACCACAGCTATTAAAGTAACCAGGTTGTTTCAGTAAAACACTGTTAATATGAATCTGCTGAAATCTCTATTTCATCATGCCTCAAAATTTAAGACAAAATGTGTTTTACCAATTGCTTCTGACAAACGCTACAGAGAAACGTGTGATATTTCATATTACTGACATTTTAAGCCAAACAAATCACGACTAGTCTTCCAAAAAAGATTTGAAGAATGAATAATATAAAAAAAGGTTGTTAAGTTTTTGAGACTACAAAAAGGTAAGGGAATCCTAATGTTAAGCGGATGTCACGTGGCTCGTTTATTACAGACCACAAGGTTCTTTGTTACCGACAGCCTTCTCTTTTCTTCCTTTATCCATATGTTGTTCAGTGTTTATGTTTTTTATACATACATACGTATATATGCATGTATGCACACATAAATACATGTGTGCATTTTGGTTAGGTTGCTGGACATACCTGCACGGGCTGATTTGGGATGAAATATGTCAAATCGGCACAGTTATTACTTGACTGTCCTGACTATAGAATGTGCATTTGTGGGCGGCTGTTCAGCGTAGCCTCCGTTCCCTGTGACCTTCGACAGGGGTGTGCAACCTTCTTGATTCTCTCCAACTGCCTAATAGATGATATTCTTGCGAAAGCACTGTAAGACTGCTAAGGCTACAGCCCCTCAATTTAGTGAGCTGAGTGGCACTAAGAATGCGGACGACGAGGCTTTACTCTGGTCTTTTGTAGAAGACATGGAGATCCCGCTATGCCACCAAACTACCGTGCACGCCGCGTAAGGTACGTGATTTGCACCTTCATAGTGTGGTATTGCTACAAGATCGGTTTTACTCTCATTTTGTCTGTGATAGTGCAATTAGGTCGTTTGGGTAGCCGATCACTTTATTTACAGGAGTAACGGTTTTCCTAATTTTCAATGTTGATAACATGTTCACACAGGAAACAACAGCACCTCCTTCGTTAATCTCTGGCATATTCTCTATTGCAACAAAGCCCGATTGTCGACTGAAAATGAGGAGAAGCGTATACAAGTTTGCTCTGTGGCATATTATTCGGAGATGTCTACGAAAGCTCTCGTTATTGGGTCATCACTGCATTCGATAGCCAATCTCTATCAGGTGAATTGATTGTGTGGTTAGGGTAGCAATTCACTGACGCCTGTTTGGAAACTGTTCAATCTGGCGGCCGATAATAGACGAAATGAGACGGCGCAGATCGTATTAAACGGGTAATGTGCTTCGTATGCTGACTTAGTCTAGTCAAATAAGGCTTTTTACGGTTAGAAGAAACCTCTGGGCGGCTGAAGGATGACGGAGTCTCAAGGTATGGAGGCTTTTAAAATCCGACTAAGGAAGGTTGATAACGGCAACCCACCATGTTAGAAAGTGTGCGATTAAGTAAACCGCTGGAGGAAACTATTTTTCTGCACGTCAGTATATCGTCGCCAAGGGTGAGCCTGCGTTAGAGGGTTGTTGAATTTCATACTTCAAAAATGTTTACTGTTCACGTACACTTCTTGTCCGACCTAGACATATTCACTAACCCGTCATCTCATGGCCAACTCTCAAGGTTAACAGAAGCTAGAGCTGTCGCTCCCATGCAGGCTACTCAAAGCGAAAAATTTCCCTAGTTTTTTATGGCTAAGAAGACAATTAAAAAAGTACTTTTTGTATCATATCAATACTTCGGAGTAGAATACGACCGTGTAGCTCTGAGCTTCATTTTTAATTTAGCTGTCAGAACCTCGGTCAACTATTGAAATAAAAAGTCCACAATTTTTGCAGAAGGAAGTGAGGTCATTCCTTGGTTACTCTTATCTCTGCAATAGTAAGAAAATAACTTTTAATAAACAGTTTACAGATCTATAAAGTACTTAAAACAATCGCTGAAGAATCCAAGAGTTCTAAGTGAATGTACGAATGCAGGTGTGACTAAAGCACTGGGCTGCGTGTTACACTCTGGGCTTATCATAAGTGGAACTTTTTTTCCCGCACAGCATTATTCATCCATATCGCCAGTTACAGAAAAAAGTACCTCATTTTTTGCCTTTCTCAGCGGAAGGTGATCTGCCAACACACAAATTAGTAGGTACATTAATGTCAGCAACTTTCCAGTTTATTCACCACGGTTTCTACAAACTTTCGGTTCCCCACCTGTCACTTGCTTCCATAGCTAAAGATGTTTCACTCTTTCTTGGTTTCCTTAACAAGCGTTTTCGCTTAGTGTGCTTTTTTTAGATACATGAAGCAAGTATACAGTGTGAGCCTTGTGAGAAATCTTCTAACTGAACGGTCTCAGAAGTTCATCTATTAGTCAAAATCTAACCGTCGTCTCTAATACACTTACGCCAAACGAGTGCCAAACAACATTGTAGGTTAAATTGTATTCTGTTTTCGTCCAGTGATGCTTTACAATTTACTACTTCGACGAAACTAAACAGCGAAATACTATCTTACTCAGTAAAATCTGGGGGTTAGGTGGTAACAGTGTCCGTGAGTAACATCGTTTCTATGTCTAAAATGGAACTAAAGCAAGCCAAGTACAATTCATGCGATTTTTCAAATAATCCTAATTCGCTTCTTTCAGTTAGTCTGCAAACTTGTCAGAATTAATTTATCCCAGCTGTTAGTAAATTTTGGCAGGCTGCTTCAATGTGAACCTCTGTGTGGAACTACACGTAACAAATTCAAACTGTTTAATTAATTTCCTTAAAAGACTAATTAATATTTCCATGGTCTTTCTAGCCTGGCTTTAGCCCCATCCAAACAACCAATGAGAACACTCAGTACAGACAGTATGACCGTTCTAACCCAGTGATTGATTATCACAGGAGTTTTGTCATTTAGATTCCTTATAAAATGATTCGATTATGCCTATAATGAAGTTAACAGAGTGGCGGTTAATGCGAACGTTTATTAAACACAAGAACTGAATACAAATTTTGATCAGACAGGAGTGTACAAAACCGACTAGGTCCACTAAGAGCGGAAATCGGGTCTGTTGCATTCTTCCAAACTGAACTAACAAAAATTCATGTGTGAACTATCAGAGAGCGATCTGTGGTTCACTAGACAATCAAAGTTTCACGCATCGATATGTAATAGGCAGTTCTGCTCAGTTGGTTACAGATATTTTTAGCTGTTCTGATCTGTCTGGGGTCCGTAAACTAATGTGCAGTTAACAATATCAGATTTGTGCGCTCTTTTCACAAATCTTGTCGAATCGTCAGACTTACTCTTAGAGGCATGTTAGAACTCAACTCCTTTACTGAAGTAGCATTCTGAAACTGTAATTGATTGTGCTTTTCAACAGTTCTCTTCATGAGATTTGTGAATTACATGAGAAAGAACAAATCAAACAAGTATCAAGTGGATAACGCCAAGGACAGCATCGATAATCGAACCACTTGATTACGTGATCATATTTTCTATTGAAAATCAAAGACGATGATCAATTTGATAGACGTGTGTCAACTCGCAAAAGATCTCAGAGGATGCATCTTATCACTTGTCATAGTCCTTCCGATGTGGCATCCACTAGTCGAAGTAGTACGTGTTAACCGAGTGAAAATGTTGACAGAGTTAGGCAAATTTTTTGTTTCACAGTCAAGAAATGTGATTTGTTAAGCTATGCCAGGTTGCACTTTGTGTCCCGTACGTATCAGCTGCACGTATTCGTAATCAACTTTGCACTAGTTTAACCCGTAAGCATGGTGAATCAATACGACAACTATGATAAGCCATATGCAGAAGTTAGGTAGTCAAGTGGCTTGTAGAGCAGAGTACTCACAGATAATATACTGGAAGAAAACTGTAAGCACTAGCTGTCTTCTTTGGCGTTTCTGCTGCATTATTTATTGTAACACCAAACCTATTTTAAATTATATCCAGTAACATCCAATCAAAGTTAGCCCAGTTGACCAGCAATACTAATACTTATGAACGATTACAAGAATAATGCAATCAACCTTACTAAGTGAGTGTACCGTATCCAAATCAAAGAATCGGTTGGCCGCCAAAGGCTTTTGTCTGCCAAAAACAACTCATACGGTTTGAACTTATTTGAGAGCCAATGAAGTTTATTCGGCTTTAAAGTTGTAGTCCAACCAAATTGCTTATACATCTGGATTGAAAACTGCCGAGGGTAACCTTATTCTGCACGACCCCTATCATGATCTATTCCGAATCAATCTTATTAGCCCAAGCGACAGTCTGGTGTTTCGTTCAAGGCTGTTGCGAACTTATTAGAAAACTCTTGTCGTCACAAATGCATTGCCACCACGCGAACCTCAATGCAAGTTACACCCTAGAAGGTGAGATCTATTTTGCCAAGCTCCACCAGAAACAAAACTCGAGCCCAGAGCTTCCGTCTGGAGTGCGTTGTGTGAATGCAACTGCTATGGTCAAATGTGTGCAGTGTGGGAGTTGTAGCAATCAGGTCCCCGAACCAAGTAATAAAATCATAAGATTTGATTAATTCGTACAACTGCTGTTGCTGAAAAGCCTAAAGCAATGCTAATCTGTAAAGTAATTTCTGAAATTCCAGCGTTCGAGACTGTAAGTTTGAATGAAAGACAGACTTCGTCACAGTGAACAGCTGCAGCCCCAAATTTAGGGTCACGGTACACGTGATTTTTGGTAATCCTAAAACCCAGTAAACGAATAACACTTTTCTGCTGATTTCCGCTTCAAAGGGGGATGTCAGTGGGTATTAGTTCATCAAGATAACTGAATGCCTTTTCATGACTTTCCCATTGTGTCGTCAAAATGATGAAAAGAACTGCTTCCTTTCTGCCAAATAATGTCATCATTGAGATTTGAGTAATCGATAGATGAACTGGAATAACACAACGTTACGATGAAGTTGTAATACCATTATTACAACTAGTATTGCAACCTGCCCCTAGCGTTCTGACATTCTTAATCTAACTACCATTAACATGTTAAACACGATACTCAAACCGTTTGACAACACTCGTACTAGGTTTGGTGCGGATACCTTACATAAAATTTGATTAACTTTTCAAGATACCAGTTTACCCTATAGTTCTAGCGAATCTGTTTTACTGAATTTTACCGCGTTCTGAGTAACATATTTTTAGCAAGTTTAAAACGGCTCAACTTCGTTTTAGACTAACAAAATCTGGATTTATCGGCAGTCCAGAGATAATTGTCTTCAGTAGAAATGTGGATGGTTTTAACTCCATTCGGGCTGTTCGAGAACGGCATTACACTAGTTTCGAGACACTGTTGCATAGGACAGTTGAAACAATCTTCCAAGGTACTCACACCTTAAACGATTAATTTTTTTTCATGTGAAATAAGAAGCACCACTTATTGTGATTAAAACTGGGGTGGAAAACTTACGACCACCAACAGAATTCGTTAAAGGTGGACAGACCCAAGAACAGAAAAGGGATGATAGTTTTTGTGAGTTGATCTGTATAGTCAAGACCAACCTGGTTTATTCACATCATGAGAGAATAATCAGATCATTCTGTTGTTTGCGGAATATTTCGCGATAACTCCGCGACAGTGTCTGTCAAATGTCAGTCTGAATTGTCGCAGATTCTCATCCAAGTTATTGTGGATGCTTGTAGCAATATTTCAAGTGATCTGACGGTGTTATCTCCATATATGGCCTGGAGTATAGCACCTCAAAAATTAATTATTCATCCACTCTCTGGGCGCGGTAACAGTCTCGTGTCGTACACAGTAGCGCCTTTAAAAATGCAAACAATCGGTGTTTCGACATTCGTTTGAAAATACGATCACCTTCGTTTTCGCATTCACAGTAATTCCATCCATTTGGCTCACTCAGTTAAAGAAATGGCCCAAACCATCTTCTTAAACAAACGTAACAACACAATGCTTCATAGCTGTTTAGGCCCAAGCTTCTTAGCATTCTCTTCTGGATTGTTTCCTCAAGTGTTTCACAACCATCCTACTGAGAGAGGATTCACAATCCTCTTTCAACAGTCTCTCCCATAAGTACTTTTTAGGACGAGGTATACAAAATGGACAATTCGACTTGTTCTTCAGGGTTTCAATTTACTTCTGTGTTCAGTTAGGGGGACTTCGTCGTGATAGGTTGTGGACGTTCATTTCAGAACCCAAAACACCTAGATTGATGATGTGATGTAAGGTGACTCATAGACAACCAGTTCCAGGGAACACTTCAAAAACGGACATTGTCGAGCTGTGGGAATATTGCCAAGTAGTTTACCAAAATTATAGGCGGGTTGGCTGACCCGTAATTACGGGATTAGTAAGACAAAGTGATGAATAATCTTTGGAAAACCAATTGAGAGATCATCGACTGCAATCTGCAAACATGCGTATGCCCAGGAGAATAGCACCAGCTTACGAAGTCCGTAGCTTGCATTTACGTCTTGTTTAATTACGGAGCCTTCACCGTTAATGATGAGTGTTTTCTTAATTGAACTCGGAGTTTGTCGTATCATGACTACTTTACTGAGTAGAAAATGGCAAGTGTCCCGTCTCAGACTTGACGTGGGGGAAACATGGATAAAACTGTAACAAAGTAAGTATCACTGAGACGTTCTTATTTGTTTCATATACAGTTTTCTTGAAGTCCAGATTCAAATACTGTTCTAGATGTGTGAAGTAACCTGTGAGGTTCACCAAAGCCGGATCTCCCTAGTTTGACCAGCAGATGAAGTCCGGTTCACTTGCTTGTATTACGAAAGTGTTGATCACTGTGTCACTGATTAAATGTTGTGTGTGATCGAGCGATCACATTTAAAGTGTCATCCGTGGTCGTTTGGGAGTAGTACCCAATTTTTTCGATCGTCTCAAAATGAAGCAGTTAACGTCGTAATGGCTTCAGTAACTGAACCTGAACTTGAACAAAACTCACACATTTAATATGACCTGTTTCAAAATAGATGGGATTCTAAGGTGTGTTTGAAAATTTTGATTACTCCCAACTTGATCGATGACACTCAAATAGGGGTGGAGTTCAACTTGTACCTACAAAATCCCTCCCTAATGATGAGCAAAACTTATAATTCAGGCTGAACGTCACTCACATTCAATCGTAGCTTTTACGTTCAGGTGAACTTTTGGCTACAGATTTTCAAAAAGAAGCACTAGACTCCAGTGTCGCTCTCGTTAGAACTCGTTTGTAGTGTATATCGTTACCGAAGCCAGGAGTACGGCTCCAGCCATGCTTTGATGACGCAATCATGTTAACTACTGCTCCGTTGACCTCACACTAAGTACGACCAAATTATCATATTTGAACTATCAACTACTCTCGCTTGTACTCAAAAATATTGCGTAGCAGGTTTAAGAACTGTCTAGGAGGTCCTAACCATGGGGTCATCAAGTGAAGTTATGAAGCGGAAACTGTCTCTCAGTGAGAAACTCGGGCAAAGCGATCACTATGTACAAACAGACGTTCAGATTTGATAAATTGGTCAGTAGCACAGTAGTCAATGTAGTTGCCTCCTCAAAGCTTGACTTCAGCTGTATTCCCGGCTGTGGTAACTATACACACTATGAACGAATTCTAACGGAAGTAAAACTAGAGTCTGATGCTTCTGTTCGAAACTGGTTGGCTGAAATTCCGGTTGAATGCGAAGGCTGCGATCTTCGGTTTAACTAAGTCCCCGACTACCCATCAGTAGACTGTACACTGCACAGATACTTGCTCGGTTTCGGCGTAAGACAAAACCGACAACAATGATTTTTAAATAAGCTGATCATAAGAAGAGCGAGGAATTTGGAAAGGTTAACTATAGAGTACTGAACTTAAAGCAGCACATCGTCTTCTAAAAGTAATCATTGAGAAAAGTCCCCCTCCGAAGAGAATATAAGGCAATGTCGTTCGTACAAACGGTAGTTAGAAATTTTCGATAGAAAACTGACAACCATGTATTGTAGGGCTGAAAGAAAGGACGCCAATTAGTGTTAAGGTCTACAGATTGAAGTAGACGGATACAGGAGGGCATGCAGACGAAACTGCCGAAAGTTTTCACTGTTGGTGACATCTACACGTAAATTTTAAGTCCAAGGGTCGCCACGACGATTGCTCCGGTACTTTCAAATATTTGAACGGAAAATATCTGACGGTTTATCACGTGGTTAAATGATTTGTAGTGAGTTAGGGATTTAGCACATTTTTTGGCCTACCAAATTTGGAGATTATGTATTTTTTTGAGACTAACCCTGCAGTAAAAAGTTGCTTTCGATTCATATCATGCTTGTTGTCTTACACTTCTGAAAGCTCATGAACTCTAGCTTTGACCTGCAGCAAAATAAATCTCCGAGTTAGTGAATTTGGACGCGTAAATGCACTCTGATTTTGATGACATTGAATTCAGGTTGAATTTGTTGGAACAAAAATGTAACAAACATATTCTGAGAGACATAGATCAGGTTTGTTTCTTACCTTCGAGAAAAACTGTAAAGGTACGTTTGGGCTAAGAAGCAATTCACCATCTGTTATGTTCTTAAAGCTGGATGAGTTTGTAGGATAACAACCAACAAGTTGGTTTCAAAGGACACTGGAGTTTCGGGAAATTTACGCCCGAAACAGTATACCCAGGATTCCCTGCAATAACATAGTGTCAATCTTAGAAGGAGTATTTGCTGTCCATGAATCAACTGGTTATTCGTGTTCCACAAACCGAGGCTACTGGTAACAGACTGTTCTTTTCGAACGCAGATCTAACAGACTGGATCATACAGGCATTCACATCATGGATATGTTACTTGATCGTTTGGCACCAAGCGCTGCTTAATTATCAAAATATATCTACGTTAACACCAGGAGCAACCGTCAGCTTTTGAACGACTCAGAACTGCTCGAATTTTGCTGGGCAAAACAAAAAGACTATAAATAGCGCATAGCCAAACGCATGCTCTTCAACAGATATAAATATAAAATATGGAAGATTAAAGATCATCAATATGCAGGGCTTTTCCAAACCGACGGTATATAATACTCAGCATATGAGGTTGTTGCCATCCAAATGCTGTCCATCAAAACATGGTGAAGTTATTCTCCAGAACTTGCGATAATGCCTCATTATGACAATCTTCTCACAATAGTCACTTTAAAATCATTGAAAGATGAGCAACGAGGAGAGTCGTGTGTCAAGAGAAACTTGTGTCAGTCCATTATACACATAACCATTTCCATTCACGTGTTGATAGACTCCTTCATTTACCAGCGTATTTATTGACAGGTTTCTTTTAACCGACAAACCTTTAAGGATAGCCCCTTGAACATCGTTTCAAAAGGGCGGATGGACGCGTGAACATGAGTTGGTGGTAATTTCGATTTACTCCTCGCAAAGCGCACAGTCTGAGTCATTTGAATTGAGAAATACTCTAATTTCTGTTGATATACATGCCACGGAATTTGTAGTAATGCTATCGCACTGATTGAAGCTACAACGACCGCACATGGATTGTTTTCTCTCGACAGGTGTATCTTTTCACTTGCTACACACATTTTAGTTTCCATTACCAATTCACCTCATATATTTTGTGTCCGCATAACACAGATTCCAAGGAGCATTGGTAAGGTTCTTTTTCTCCTAGCGACAAATGGATGAATTTGCAAGCAATACCCGGAACAACTTCAGTTTATCGGCAAAAACCAAATGCCTTCAAGCCATATCAGAACACACAACGAATAGGCAATCAATAATGAGCCATGCAAACAAGTTTGCGGTGCAGTGGTGCCGTAAACTTCACCATGCCCCGTGACAGATTAAGTCAGTCACTGTAAAGGCTCTCGCCTAAGACCCTGGGTAGAGTCTAAAAAACACAATCTTCTCTTGTACTCTGTTTTCAGCCTTCATAACATTTTTGGTTAGCTGGAAAGTTTATGCTTAGGTCACAGCTGACATGTAAGCATTCACTATAGAATCATTTTTTTTACCAACAATAATTTGTTGGCTCACACTTCGATTACTCCAGGTGCGACCAATAAATAAAAACACAACAGGGCAAGCAACCAGAATATGGTCACAGAGTGTGATGCCCACTTCTTCATTCCCTATCCCTAGTGGATATGGTTTAGAAGGTGCCAACGGATACAAACACATCTGGTCTTGAGCAGATCACAGATATATGGCTTTTGCAAAAAAAGCTTGGTATTTCAACTGTGTAACCTTCAAGCAGACGAGTGTACTGGATAGCGGACAAGATTATTCAGGTCAAAATCACCACTTAGTATGCATTGTATAGAAACGTGCAATCTCTGGAGTGAGCAAATATTTTAAAATGCCTACTACATTCATCTGATTGCATACTCTTCGAATGAAGCCATTTGCATCTGCTTCCCTAGAGGACGATCAGTTCTATCAAGTTGTGCACTTATTGACAAACCTAGTCAGCTTGCAGTTAACGTCCCCATCGGATTCGAAGGAATGTTGCGCTTTATGACTGCGGTGGGGTTCATATCTCTTCTAGACGAAAACGTTCTTCCTAACCAGCATGATCAAAATAACCAATATACCATTATCGCATGCGTAGTGATATTAAGGTGATTCGTGAACTCATCACATCGCCGTTAGACGCGGTCCATTTCTTTCTAAAGGTTTCGAATAACAGTGTGACGAGTTTCTGAGAACAGCTAGATTTCTGTCATTGTGAACATTTTTGGTGGATCCTATGAACTGCTATTTAACCGGATGTCGAAATTCATGTAAATATGATTATCCACTGGTTCCGTAGCTCCTGTGATTGTATTGTCATTTCATAGACCGAGCATGGTTGATTTAATTTCATTAAGATGACAGCGTTACACATTAATCAGGGGAGCTGGATAGACAGTAAAATTAACTGCGGAAATTTATCGTGGGTAGTTATAGTCACGACTGTTTTTTCTATTGGGTGGGCATCAGGATAAGACGTCATCGTAAAATGTAGCACGTCATATGTGACTGTAATTCATGAGGGACCAAGTAGATGCTGCCAATGGTTTCCTAACTCCTTTCGTAAGTTTTGACTATATTAGACCGACTGCAGTAAAATGCTTGTAATTGCCGCAAAAACCAGTTGCTCACTGCACTTATCGAGGTGGAGAATAAAAAACGCATCACTGTAGAATAAAATGTTAAATTAGACAATTTAACATGAATACCGTTCACATTTTACCTTAGCGTTCGCATTCAAACAGGCGTTTCCCTCAGTCCTTTTGAAAAGACGCACTGGACTATAGTTTGACGTTTGTTAAGGCATGCCACTAATGCATATCGTTACCAAGACTTGGATTTGTTTCCGGGTTTACTTTTTTCACGAAGCAATAATGTTAACCACTGCCACAGTGGCTTCATGTTAGCAAAACCGGATCACCATGTTTGTCTGCATTCTTACACTAGCTTGAGAATAGTGCTGGGGTTGTCCAGTTCTAGTAGTTCACTTATTACGTTTAATACGTTTCAACTCCAAATAATTGGCATACTCCAGTAGTACCGCCTCATTTTGATATGCACAAACAAGTTGTGTGTGAATTCTTAGGCAACTCGGTTGTTAAACAGTCAGTATATATTTTACGTCGCCTAAATGAAAAGGGTAGCTTCAAGCATGGTAAGGTCTTTTTGCCTACACTTGCTTCCGGAAGAGACCACGCAAATTTATTTTCTATCTGCTGTGTTATGTCATATGGGATCCTGGCACTGCAAAAAGCACAATTTACATACTGATAAAGTTAGCTGGACGAGTGTGATTCTGAAGAATCTGTGACCTGCGCATAAATTTCATTGGAAGATAGTGTATCCACAATAGTTTGTAGTTAATAAGTCCAGATTTCTGTCCTGGATCTTTCATTGACTAATGTTTATTGTGCTTTATTATCCGCGTTTCTTCATAACCCTTCGAGAAATGTACTGAGAACTGGTAACTTGTGCCATGAAGTGTCAATCCGGTTTTAAGGGGATATAACTTTGCATTACCGCGCAACATGTCTGGCTTGCACAAGCTTGTCGTCGCTAGACAAAATCAATACGACGGATGGTCTGTAATTTTGACAGAATACCAAAAAAGTGACGTAGGTTCCCCAATTCACCTCAGTTAAGATCTATGAAATACTGGGTCTTGTTGGAAAGACACAGTAATAGTGGCGAATAGTCCATATCAACGGCTGAAATGTTCTTATTCACATTCTAATAGCATTCGATAATCAACACTGTGAAAAACCGAAAAAAGACCAAAAATCTAAGACTGTATGCACTGTTCTACTGGATAACTAGCATTACCTCAATGGGGAAGTCATTTCAAGAATTCACTTCGTGCAGTTTCGTTAGTGGTGACATGAAAATTAAAGGTTGAACAAAAGTGGGAAATTGTTGAAAATTAAAATATCCGCTTAATTTCCGAAATTGCATAACCCTGCGACACTCTGGGCAACTTCTAAACGGAGAAATTGTACTTGATGATAGGAAATCAACAGTGTTTCGGTCCGTTTAAGCCATAGATAATTTCTACCACAACTGATCCATATAGTGGCAAACCTGTAACCGATGAAGGAAGCTTCAGTGAATGGTGGTCGATTCGTGCGATCGACTGAGATGTCATTTGAAATTAATCTCAGGTTATGGCTATTTATTATTTATGAAAATGTTTGTTCTAGGAACGTCAGTTGATACTAGTCCTGTCCGTTGCTTTTTTAGTGACTTACAGACACGTAAATATTCATATAAGTGTATATACATGTGTATATGAAATTGAAAGTCTATTTACATTCGCTTGTTTTTCCTTGTACTTCATACACTGTGCGTAATTCCGGAAAAGAGGAGTTATTCTGGACAAATTTGTGTTAACCTCTTTTCAGGTTAATCACTTTATACCATAACCACCTAGTAGTTTGGCAACAGACAATAGGAAGCTTCATGTTGTATGAATCCATATGCATACCAAATGGTAATCAGATGATCTGTGTCTATTGTCACAATCTATAAAGATTGACAAGCAAATCTGAATGCGATGTAACGCCATCTTCTTTAACGAGTTGCGACTACACCCTCACTTTTCATGATGTTACTACCTAGCGTCCGATTCTGAAACATTTTGTTTAGGTATGAACAAATTTCATTACATTCTGCCCTGAAGAAGATGCATCCCAAGCCAAAGAATTCATCTATTTTCATCAACGTGAGTCTCCTTGTTGGTTCAATTAAATGCGTTTGTTTCCTTCGAAAATTACATCTCTTAATTTACGTTTTATTCATGCTTTCTTATTAAACCAGTACTTGTTACTGGGACGCTGATAATATAAAAATGTCTCTATTTGTTCTGTCGCAAAATCTGCTGAAAAAGACTTAGTTGTGCACTTCGCAGTTCGATTTGATTTAAAGTAGATTTTACTGAGTTGTGCGGTTCTTGGGGCCACTGACACGCTAACTTGTAAAATGGCTAGAGGTTGATTTCGTGTTTTATCGGTTTACTGATCATCATTGGACTATGGACGATGGGATAATATTGAGGTTAGTCGGTTTTTCAGCTCATTTTTTACATTTGGATAGAAAAAGTTACAGTCGTGATTCTGTTTTCTTGAAGAAAACGTGACAAAATCGCCAGCACATTGTCTAGGAGGAAAGTCGTCTGACCAGCTATATACTTGTGACTGACATTATTTTAATACAACCTCACCTACCGCAGTATGACAGAAGTTATGAGAGAACATGTGTTCACTGACAGATAGATGGAGTGTTATCTCTGAAAATTTTAGTGTGATTGATGTGATAAATCTCTTGCTGGTCGCATCATCGAAGAGCTCTGGAGAATGGGGGTGTAATACTGGAGTTATAACTTTCTAAACAACAGCAGAAACATATTGTGCACAACTTCAGGATTACTTATGTGTAAGTGAAGTTAATCCAGGGTTCTTCAGGAAAGATGAAGACACTGTCAATCACAATTATTTACATTACAATTTATGGAGGCTGGTACAACATGAAATGCTTTACACACCAAGATAACAAATGTTGGTCTGTCTTTCTCTGCAAGAAGTAGATATGACAAAAATAAGATGATATATATTTACAGTCTACATTCTGTTGAGTACACAGTACGCAGTACATCCGAAAGTATCGAACCTACTGTAAAACCTTGAATCATGCTGTGAGCTGAAAGTCCACCTACTTCAAATATATATTCGAGAGCATTTATTGCCAATTATTTTGTTTCGGCAGATTTTACCCAGCTAAATGAGATAGTTAGATTTATTCGAAAACTTGAGAGTTGAGTTGCTTGAAACATCTTACCGACAGAATTTTCCGACAACTGTTAAAATCTGGGTTTACATTTGTGATTCTTCATCACAGAGAAGTAGTCTTTCCAATACCTGACGCTACTGTTGTGAATCCTTCTCATTTTGAAGGCTGTTTCAAGTTAAAAATTGCTGTTGAGAATGTTATCTACGTTGAACGATTAATACACTGGCTGTAACATGTTTACCCTGGTCGTAATGTGTTCGGTTTCTACTTGTTCACATCAGTTATTGGCGGTTCCACATGGCAGCGCGTACGGGGTTACAGATTCACTGTTTGTTTGTCCTCAGACAACTACTATTCACATACTTCGGAATAACTCTCTGCCACAATAGACAATGATTTTGTCCTTCAATAATATTTCATTACGGTCGAGAGACCTATTCTTTTACATCATTTGCTGGGAAGCATCTTCCACTCCGAAAATGACCGTAACTCAAAGATTTTTAACGTTTGTAATCGTTCAACTTGACTACAATGCTGTGTTAATTGTAGTTGTCTATCTTCTGATGAAACATCTCTAGATCCTGATTCGAACCACAAGAGTTCTCGGGAAACCTAGTGATGTCACGTGCACATATTTTTTCAGCCTAGATGTATCACAACTGAAAGTATACAAGAGGTTTTCTAACAAATCCTTGAGGATAACAATAATGTCCTATTCACAAATCCATCCATATCATTAACTAATGTTGTGGAATACTTATGTGTTGACACCGCACAAAATTCTTCAATTATTTCCCACCTAGTTGAGCAGATTGACCGAGTGAATGTACGATATTACGAAACCTTGGGCTGCTGTGTTCTTGCAATATTGGAAACAAAATCTTGCAACCCCATTTTTACTTCAACTATTGTGACTCGTGATCTTTTATTTTCGTAACTGCTGAACCTACATTGATTTTGACTAATTAAAGTGCACCTTCAGCAATTCAAGCAAATTTTTAGCATAACACGACCCATACGGTTGAACCAACCAATGAGAAGATGGAAACTGGTTGAGTCTGACCTCTCACATGAACCAGTCCATTCTAAACAAAGGTATCCGGAACTACCCGCAAGCGCAACCGTGTAGGGTGATAAACTGTATTTACTAAAAGAGGAGCGGATAGGTAGGCTAAATGTTTACATCCATAATTGACAAGATTTTACGTATAACCGTTTGTTTATACATTGGGTTGACTTGACCCGGCTGGTAGCGATCGCCATAGTAGAAACTTGAATGTGTTGATCGCTGTGACGCACCTCAAGTCTAGCCAGCCGTGATTCATCTCATGAGTTCACTATGTATCGGACGACTGACAGGGTGGGAAATTGGTGCTCACTTGAGGTAACTGAGTTAGGTTGCTCAGGCTTTGTTCCGTCTAGAAAATCCTTATTCGTCCAACCGGATTGATTTCCATTGCAGCTTTGCACACATACGTAAGTATAAACAAGAAAATCGGGTTAAAGATGTGTCTTGCACGGCCTAATCAATGTGATCAGTCATTTACAAGTACAGTACAGTACAGTACACCGTTTACTCGACCGTAAGTTAGCTGTTTACTGACATCTGTAATCAACTGTGTGCACCTGTGGATAACACTGGATATTTGTTATTACGTAAAATTGCTGTAATCAACTTATGCTCGTTGACTATTAAAGTGAGCAGGTAAGTCTAACACTAGTGAACTAACTCCCTGTGCTGCGAGAATTGTCTATCTGAAAATGACAGAAAAAATTTGCAACGTCCTGGGATCAACTATCGGGGGGTGGTTCACACGGTTACGATTCGTCCAGGTTTGATATTAAGTAGAGAGGGTAGACCTTAGCGTGCTTGGTTCAAAAGTGTGTGGGTAGAGGTTATTCCATCGGAACCCACGACGCTATGACTATGGAAGAGTAGTTAACCATTCAAACATTGAGCTTTTTAAATTTATTCTTCTGAGTAGCAGGTAGTTTCTGACTGATTTAATCAACTGGATCAGTACACTAAAATAATGCAATACTGTCATTTTTAGCTAAAACCATATGCTGTTGTACGTCAAGTTTAAAACTTAAAATGTTGTGTATGTCGTGGTTGCATTTGGTAAAAGTCCCCTGCATGCTCTTCATTTTTTTATTGATTTATTTTGATACTCACTCATCTGTTGAGACCATAATGATTGCCGAAACCATCGCGTTTCGTATACCTAACCCTACCCGGTGTAGGCCGACAAGCAGATTTAGTACTTTTGCCTGTTTCATTCATCCGATCATTGTGCAATTAAATAGCCTTCTAAAAGCATGAAAAAATTAGCGCAAAAACATGAGCTGTGAACAACATCAAGTAGTCTTATTGATTTATCGTATTACTTTTAAATTTCAGTCGTTCAGCTCCCTAGTGAACTTTGGTTGATTCTTTTCTCCTTTTCTGAGTCCTGAAGCCAATAATCAGGAGTCTGAGTAGTAAACTTACTACAATTAGCATGCAAGACAAATTTTACAAAGGTCTTGTCTCCATTATGGCGCAAAATTCAAACGTCTCTTCGCTGAGTGGTGAACAGCTGAAATTGCAAGTGCACATCGGCGTCAACAATTAATATATCACAAATTATATTGTAATGTTATCAGGTACAGCTCTTTTTCCACCTTAGTAAATTTTGTTTTCTAGTCTACACAGTTCTCCGTTGTTTAACCAAACCTAAGTGGCTAGTCAGTTTCATGACCAGCACTTACGTGGCCTTCATCAGATGGTCAACAGAGTACCAGCCATTTTGTAACCAGCGGACATCCTGGAAAATGTTACATCGAACTTCCAGATCATATCGGCTGCATCCTGGCCTAGTGCTTATAGTGACCTCACCTTTGACATATGAACATATAAAAGCTTGGTAATATCGGACAGTTTAATATGGTTCGTTACGAACTTTAACCGGCAGCTGGTTCAGTCAGCTGGTACATACCAACCCGTTTCTTTCTGCTTTCATGGTACTTTCGTTTAGGATTATTGATTAAACATCGCTTTTATCACCGCGGCGCTGACAACAGATTACGGATTAGTTCATCTCCCCAGGTAAGAAATTTCTCTGCCCCAAACATGAAGCCGAAACGTTTATTTATGGAGTAAATGCTAGGTAATCGTTCAGTTTTTCACAACTGCCACTTCTTTGTGAAATTCCGAACTTTATGTGTTATTCTGAAATTCGTAGCGTTTCCTGAAAAACGCAAGGCAACGTCAAAGCTAATTTCAAACGATTTTTAACAATCTACGTAAAACAGGAAAGTCTGACTACTTTTTGATTATTTTATGTATATACTTTTAAAAAAGTCCTAAAATTGTAAATGTTCTACATCATGCAACGTCCGAATACGTCCAAGTGGTTAGGTGGAAGATTTCCCTTAAATTTGTTGAGAGTTTGATATTAAGAAGAATCATTCCATTTCACTCTCTTTTCGGACCAGTGTCCAGACCTTATGAGGTATAGCAAATGCTTTTCGGATAATGTTTTCTACCTTTATCCATCCGACGTAAATCTTCCTTGCTACAGGACTCATGTCTTTCCAGGGGCAAGGAAATTGTACAGACATTAGTACCTCGTGATATCGATGACTTCAGGATCCCGGATAAAACAGAACATACATATCAAGTGCACTTCCAGGTAAGTCCACAATCATTTTATTGTGCTTTACAGATTGTGTTTTGGGAATCGAATTGGACATGCACACTAATCTGACCCTGTTAAACGTGCAATGCGCTAGAGGAAGGCAAATCCTGTCAGCGATTCTATTGTTGGGGTGAGGCCAATTTAAATGCTTGAATTCAAATACTGAAACATTTTTTTACTAACAATCAGCAACCATAGCCAGAATGATGTGTAGCTGTTTTAACCCATTCGTTTGTCAGTGGCATGAAGATAGTCTTGGGATCAAACCCATGGCCAATAAACAAACGGATAAAGCAGTCCGGCCAGTTACAAGCTAGACTACCTGGGTACAAGAGATTCGATTTATGATTTTTCTTAGCTATCGCACTTTCTACCCACTGACCGAAGTCTAACAGCCGTGTACGGTTCGACTGCATACGAATAAGCACCCAACACGGTCTCAAGAGTGTGTGATGAGAATATTCACAGGCGTTTAATCCTAGTGACCAGCAGCGGAATAGTGAACAACCGTTTGGATGTAGTTAGCTTACCTGTAAGCATAGGTCAGATCGGCAGCTTCGTAAATTCCTCTCTAGTTCACTGAGTCGAGGCCACTTGATCTGACATATCTTCAGGATTATTCCCTTTAAGTTTTAGATTCATTTCCATACACATATCCTGAATACTGCATGCTATCCTAGGAATATCAGCTCAGTGTCACGTGAGATTAAGGCGGTATCTGAAGGCCACCTTTCTTACAGCTTTCAACACTTAACATCATCAGTCCTCCTTGTTGCACCAATGGATACGGTAGATTTCAACACGCTATATCCGAACGCTAACATCTCTTTCAAAATTTATGTTGAACAACTTATGTACCAGCTAGTCAGGTGACTGACGGTCGAAAAATGGTTCAAAGACTAAATTATTAGTTAAAGCTGATACTATTACGCCCACTTTCCTTCCTTTCTTTAATATCGTCACATAACTCTGCTTTTTCTGTCAAGTTATAGGTCACAGATATTACTTCTTAACCACACAAAAGGTTAACATGCTCACAGCGTCACTTTTATAATCACCTAACGGTACCTCACAGTTGAACCTGTCGGACTTCCTACTGAAAAGATCTGTAGATTTATGTCTCGCAATTGTGTACAGCCGTTTACTGATAACTAGCCGATACTTTTGCCTGTTATATATTGAATGTCGCAGGAAAAAGTGTGAATATTCGTTTTCAGCTGAACGGTTCGCATAACACATCTTGAAATTACGTGTTCTTCCCTAGGTTCGCCTGAGTTAAGTCTCTTCGGGAGTGCATGCCCTTGTTCAGAAAACAGAGCGAAATACAATTGTGGTGATAATTGGTTTTCTAATTTACAATGGAGACGATCGGATCACTCAGTTGAAAAGACAGTTCACAGGCGACTTTGCACGAAATGATAGTCGCCTTGGGGCTTCAAAAAGAGACAAGCTTACTGTCCTGTTTAGGATGAAGACAAAAAGCGTGGTTAGGTTTTCGTTTCGTTTGAACTTGTTGAAATAACTGATCTACTGGAGACTTTGTCAGAACTTTCGTGGTCAACATGGGCGGAGTTAGTCTTTTTCACAGAAAGAATGGTATCAAAAGCAAGACTGATGAGTAGTCGGGAATTCGGTTTATTTCCAAATTGACCATCACTCACACTTGATCGCAGCGTTCGTATTCATATAGACTTTCCAGCCAGCCTCTTTCGAAAAGAAGCACTAGACTCGAGTTTCGCTCTCATTAGAGCTCGTCAGTAGTGCATATCCTTACCACGGCCGGGATTTGAACTCCGGCGGCGGCTAGCAGGTTCCATGAGATCAGTGATATCGACCTGTCCCGGAAATCCTGATCGCGGGGTTATCGATTGGAGTTTAACGGGACAGTTACTGTGTCTCTTCTCGAGACGATCGGGCAACCTGATCATTGCTCACAAGCGAGAGTGGTTGAGCGTTCAGATTTGATGATTCGGTCGTGCCTAATGTGAGGTCAATGGCGCAGTGGTTAACACGGTTGCCTCATGATTGGAATGTCCGGAGTTCAAATCCCGGCCGTGGCAAGGATATGCACTACTGACGAGCTCTAATGAGAGCGAAACTCGAGTCTAGTGCTTCTTTTCGAAAGAGGCTCCGTGGAAAGTCTATCTGATGGAATTTATAGGCTTCGCAACCGTGTATTCTAGCGCAGTGAGGTGAAACCGATATAAACACGACGAACTTTTTGATTATCCGTTCAGAGATGAAAATCTTACAACCCAAACTTACGTCAAACGGTGTTCACAACCTTAGAATTTAGTGAATTTACACACCACATGAACTTTTTCTCAGGGCACAGGAAATTTTGAAGAATGCATCAATTTGATCAAGCCTTTGTTTCACAAACGTAATGATTGCGCGCCCATTCCGTGCGCTATTGGGAACACAGTTCAGCCACTTTTCAACACGCACCAGATGGCCTTCTTCGGGTTGACTGAGTACAACTATTCCATGACCGACATACTTTCCAGTGAGATTTATTCCTACGACGAAGCAGTACGTCAGGCAAAAGTAAGTGCGAACTGTTTTTCTCATTTTAGACCTATGTAGGCGAATCGATTATGATGTTTGTCTACCAGTGGATAAAAATATGAAAAGCGGCTCACGGAAAACTCACGAGTTATAGATGCTGAACTGCATATGAAGTCTTAACAACCCACATGCACCATTCGTACGCCTCGAAGCCTGACCTTTTGATGCATATAGATATATCTGTCATTATTTTTTCGCATGGCTGGGGAATAATCTGTGTGCGGTCATATCACACATTTTTGTTTACCCCGTTTTAAGACCCTGTTGGTATTGTGATGTTACTTGGTGTGATTAATTGGTGACAAAACCCGTAGTCTACAAGCTTCCTTCAATACAATGAACTGAGTCAATTATATCCTTCTCATTTTGAAAAGGAAAACGAAGTTACTTTAAGACGGGGTAATCTGTCAAACACTCACCTTCAACCCCTTGATGTGTCTTACCGTTAACGATTTACATACGAACTATGTGTGAGATGCGTACGGCTAGAGCACCTATTTTTAAAAGCACTTGACAGTTTACTTACAGTTTCGTTGATGCAACCATCGTCATTGTTTTGAATCAGTGCTGAGTGCTAGAGGTTATGACCCTACCGTATGCACGGTGGCTATTATGCGGCACGGTTGCCGTTGATTGCGCTATGCCCCGACAACCCAATCTTTTCGTCATATTCAGGGTTAACGTGTCATTGTTGCATCGACGACTACCTAAACGGAGAGATGGCTCGGGCTAGATTTCTCGACTGGATCCCATTTGTTTAGCTTTCTCAGTCTCATCTGCTTTCTGATAGGTGTTCAGCCTACGTTTGCGTTTTCTAAAAACCTTTCTGCCCAATGGGTTAGAGGGACTGTCGTAAGAACTATTCATTCGGGGAGACAGCACTAAGACAGATTTTCCCTAGATAGTGTTGTTCCTGTGAGTAGCTGTGTCGTCGTATATGGTGTATAAGGCCCTAGTAGCTTAAATTAACAAACTCACTACTGAGTGGTCGTTTTACGCCATGCATTTTTCGTGCACAACCTTTCGACAGTCTGTCCGTAAATTCTGCTACAATTTCCATTTTTATCAACACAGATTTCGTTTTTTTGTCAACTATAAACAGATCATCAGAATTTCGATGACTATCTGCAAAGTGATCTTAATCGCTTTTTCAGCCAAATATGAGCAATTTTCACTAGTTGACGCATCTTGATTGTTCACAAGAAACATTTTATGTTTTCTAAGGTTCACCATTATTTCGATACCTTATATGGTAATTTTGTGTCAGTGGGCTAGCTTCATATGACAAGCACCTTTTTGTGGCAGAATTAAACCGTTTATCGAAAGAAAACCCGGCCAGTGATGTACGTCAAAATGAGTGTATTTTTTTGTGTATCTAGTTGTTTCGTATAAATTTTTCTGAAAATTTGGTCTATTGGGTTGCAATTTGTTATGATGTTCCTCTGGTTAGGTCACATGGTAATGGGTATCCAAATTGTCAAAAAGACTTGGGAAGTCACGTCATCAACTTCCGAAATCACGACTATCAATGTAAATAATTCACAAATGACAATAAGTCTTCTTCTAGTTATATAAGCATTCGAATATCCTTGAATTAAGAGAGTTTGTTTAAGGTCCTATCGCATATTCTAGGTCTTAGTTTTCAACTCTTTTCTTCGAGGTACGGGAGAAGAATATAAATTTAGAAGGCATCAGGAAAAATGAAAAGCAAATCCAATCGGGTGTTTTGATTGCTTTGTGAATGCAAATCTGCCAAAGGGTTTTATTTATCAAGTGGTGACGGTAAAAACTAGGGCTAGTAGGAAATTTGTAACGTTACTTATACAAACGCAAGTAAAACAAACGTTCAGTATTTACCGATGCAGTTAAGTCTCGGTCCATACCTCCTAGTTTTGAGAACAGAGCTCTAGATCTGGAGTTTTGCGTCTCCTAACTGTATGCCTCGATTTGTTTATAGGCTGCGCATTTCAATCCACAGTTTACTAGCCACCTAGTTTGTGAAATACATCAACATAACATATCATATCAAAAGTAACCATGCTCAGATATTGGTACACTCTAAAGCTTCAGGTATTGGGCACTGAGATCCACCGGAGTTCGACCGCGTAAAACATTTGCAGCGTGCTTCCACAATACTGACTGTTGGTTAGAACTTGAAAGTTGTGGATTGCTATCCCAACATTGTCTGCGTGACAACGCTGAATCAGGTGTTGATGTCACTTTGGAGAACCAGCTTGCTTGCGCTAACTGTACATCTCTTCAACCAGATTAACAAACATGCTGTGTGCATGAGTATACTATATATTGTGTTGCTTGCACCAGGAAACCTTATAGGATGGTTGAAGCACTGGTGAACCCTCAAGCGTAAAGACCGCTACCATTCCTATTGTTGAGCGTCCAAAGACGAATTTCTGAAGGTTTCCGAGTCAATCCGAAGTGTCAATCGCATAGTCAAACAACGCGGCTCGAAATGTAAACTAAGACAACACGATTTGCAGTTCATGGAAGCCGTTGCTCTCTCTCAATCGGGGGTATCGTGTATTTCTACTTATCTCCGATGTTGTCAGTTAGCACAATCAATTCTTGTCCTGAAATTTGCCCGATTCTACCCTCCAGGGTGCACTGTTGTTTTCCCTGCTAGATACCTGTGTCCATCGAGTTAGTGACCTAGTAAAGTTAAGCGGGTGCCCAAATGTGCAAAACTGAAGGACGTGGTTTACTCGAGCGTCTCATGGGATAACCTCGAGTTCCCGTTCACTGCGTCATGCAACATACTGGCATATTCATAAAAAATATCCCGTCTGAAAATCTTGGCGTTGGTGAAGTTTCGAGGTTGATATGCACAGTGTATCGACTCGTTTTGGTGTTGATGCTGCGGTTGCTATATCAAGGCTTGTAAAAAGTTTTAACTAAAAATTAATCAAACAATACGTGCTCTGTCATCTTTGACCATTGTTGTACAGTGGTTTTGTTGCTTAGTCAATTGTAAGACAACCATTTCTTCTTTGTTCACCGTGCGATTGACCAAATATTAGATAGCTGGCATCATACGGTGTATTCAGCACTCGAAATAAACAGAACTCTGGATGAAATGAAATCCTTTTACAGCCCGTTGTACTGTTAACCTTTGGGGACACTTCGTAAGGCATGGTTCAGAAACCTTGCGACTGCTGTGTTAAGTGGACGCGTCTCTGACGTATGGTTTAAGTACCGGATCTCACGGTGGGAGTAACAACCACGTTGCCAGTGTTTTCGACCTGGCTGAGCTGCGGCCTTCTTTACTACAGCTTTTCCATGATATCCTTGTTGAGTCGTAGGCCCGACTAGCGTAAAGTGTGAGGTGGACAGTTGATAGCCTGGCGTAGAGAAATAACGTCGTTTGCCAAGCGGTTGGTCACTGTAGATCGGGTTTGTCTCCCGGGCCGGGGCCCTCGCGACTCCCAGAGTCAGTGGCTGGAGACGTTAAATGATATGGCGGCTAATCGAGCTCAATGGCTTGAATGTTTTCATTGTTCTGCTTAGTTGTCTGCGAAGTAAGTCCATTCAATGATGCGGGGTAGTAAAGGCCTGATGTTGATGACGCTTTACTCTCACTTATAAGTCGGTTGTCGGTTTATAAGGTGTGGACACCCTGATGCTGAATGTTTGGATAGGGACGAGGTTATTTTTATTGACTATGTCCCTTCCCTTCTTTTTTCTTCTCTCTTCTTTCACAGGGTTTCCTTTTCACTTCATGGCTGCGTGGTAGTTAAACATCATTGGTTCGCACTAATGCGTTGCTGTCTACGATGACGGTGGTGATGAGTAGACACAAATAACAGTTGATATAACACCCATAATGCCTGACAAACATAGTAGTTTTTCCATAGGCGTCTAGCATGATACCTGGCGACAATTAGAAATAGGGTAACCCGCATTGTTTTACGAACTCATTTTCCCGAATTTGATAACAATCGAATTTTGATCTTGTCGGTTTACCACATAGTTATGATATCTTTCACAGTATTTTTCAAAGGATCAATAAAACCTTGTGCCTTATGTATATCTGTGTTGGCAAAGTAGTATTTATTTACCAAGTTAGATATTACACGACTATAAACCTGCAGGGAGTAATGCAAGGTGAAAATGTAGCACTTAAAATGCGGACACGGAGAGCGTGAAGTTTTCGAGCATAGTAGGGGATAGAATTTAAGGGTTTTAGATGTGAAACAGAGAACACAACGAATAAAAGCGAGAGAGCAAACTTTAAAATTGTGTATACGTGATACATCCTGCGTGAGAGCCACCTCAGTTTTCGTACGAAGATAACAGAATTAAACATTTTGTGACCATAATTTAGCAGGTCGTGAAAATATTATACACTTCAGCTGTTTCGGATACCTGCATTCCATATTATTCTTGAATGCTTGGGACTGGATGACCAGCTGTACAGAACTTTCCATGACATAATGTCACCTAATCGCTTCATATACGTCAATTTAGTAGTAAAACTAATGATGTGGAACGTGATACCATTTATCTGAGTGAATTGTACGATTAGTGTTTAAGTGATTTGCATATTTTTATAGCAAGCTTGAGTAGCATATAGGCTCTAATTATCAGAGTTGATTGGCTTTAAATGTTGTCCAGCAAATTGGTTTACACTAACCGAGTACCTGCGTGTGGTTTGACCACGTTCATGCTCATGGTTGTGAGCAGAGGAGTGAACGGAGTACAAATTGGTTCATCAAAGAATTTTTGTCTAAAGTAAAATAACTGAACTTTTCAGAATAGTTTTTGCTGGGTTTTCTAGATCAGTGTTTATTAGTAGCTATAACGTCATCTAAAGGAATGTGACTTATAGAGGTATTGCCATAATAATACTCCTTTTTGCGTGGACTCCAATGAAGGATGTTAAGGACATGGCATCCTGAGTCAACTGAATATCACGTTTTGTGAAATGCCTTACCAGGTGAACGTCTCATTCGTTTACAGGATTAGCTTATAACGTACCACTTACTAACCACAGCACGCCATAAAACGAATTAGCGGAGACTTTGCCATCTGCATTCCAATCCCGGTTGATTTATCACGGCGAGCGAAGTCACCTGAGGTCTGTGCTTCTCTGTTCCATTCACCTTGAATTCGGTCTAATCCTGAATGAATAGAACCGATAAGTGTGTAATCGGGGGTTGTCTTTGGAACACAGTTCATGACGTACGCGTGATTATTTAAATTACAGAAATGTGGGATTTTTTGGCTGACTGATGATGTCCTGTGGAAATAGTTGGTCTCTGAGGTGTTGACGTATGATATCCAGAATGACTATTTTTATCCGTAGAAGATGTTCAGAATTTATCCTGACATGCTAAACCATTGGACTGTTTTTCACCGTGTTGACGCAACCTTCTCATGTTCACTTGTTTAGAGATAGCAAGATCATTTGTGTGTGAGTCACAGTTTCATGGTTGTTTTAATTAATGTGATAGTAAAATATCTCGATGTAAATAATTCCTTAAAAATAGTATGTACTTTAGTCATTGGCTTGGTGTTTTTTCTCTTCAAGACTTACTTTAATATTCCGGTAGCGTCTATTCTCGGTGAACTAGTTTTAAAATCGTTTGGCTCCACTGGCAAACCAAAGGACAGTTATTTCCTCCTAAAAGGGTCGCGTCAGCAACATGTAAGGGAGGGGGGAGGGTAGAATCCATCACGTAGAAGTATTGGAACTGTAATCCGCACACTTTTTTTGCTGACCCTGGCGTACTGACCGTCGGATTTTCAGGGAGATATGGGGATTGTCACTTCAGTGGGCTAACCATAAATAGCCTGTCTCATAAAACCCATCACAAACTGATGAAGGATCAAGCTTCGGATCAAACAGTATTGACGTTTGTAGAAAGTCAAGACAAGAAGATAGAAAACAGGCAGAAAACCGTTCGATGTTATGTGGTTTGGCTTTTATTGCCGCACAACAGATTTACTGCATACGGTTTGCGTTATGGTTAAACTGTCTTGGTATTTAAAAGAGCCAGTGTGAGGCAATTCCTACCCAAGAGTCATCAGATAGAAGAACATGGCAAGAGATGCAGATTGAGGTAGAGAGAGGTGCAGTCAGTCTACTAGTCCTAGAATCTCCATAACACTGGACGAAGATGAATTGTTCAGTTTTTTCACTAGAGTTTCCTTTAGTATGTATTGCAACTGCCTCATTTGTGTCAACGGTTCGTACGCCTCTGTGCGCGGTCATCATGGCCACGTTCCGCCTTCAGTAGATGGGTGGAGATTTCAACAACTCAGGCTTGCGAACACGTGTTCTTGGGTAAGCACACGAAATCCATCCTGCCAGAATACCGCTCACTTAATCCAAGAGCAAAAACACTAACCCTCGGTCATATATGTTAGCTGAAACAACCTTAGAATACACGTTTGCCTTAAATGTTCATAAAATTTTAAACGGCCAAAATTATTTGGAAAACTGCACACAAGTCGTTTTATGTACTTTAGTCATTCGTTCTGAGGTTGTTGTCTAATCATGCTGAAGTTAGCTAGACAGGATGTGCGTACTGTTTCTTTCTGGAAGATGAAATTCATTCCAATCAGTAGGTGTTGTGTATCGCTTCCAGAAATTCCCTCTTCAAAAGGTATGCTTATAACCGTCCACTGAGTATCTCATAAGCAATTTTCATGGATGACAGTGATGCTTTTGGGGTTTCATCGGTTCGTTTGAGTAGGCGCTACTCAGTATTCCCACTAATTTTGCTGGCTGTTTAAAGTTAGAAGTTAATTTTGTGCAATGTTCTCAGTTAAAGTTTCTCCGAACTATTTCAACTAAGTCTATCCATATTAATTAATGAGGCAGTTCCAGTCTATAAAAAAATATCCACCGCTCGGTCACTGCTTTCACAATAGAGACGAACGTATTTTCACACTTAACTATTCACTCACAATCTCCTGTAAGTAGTACTCAGGTTGCATAACATTTGCAGTGAAAAATGCAGCGACCGTTCTATTAGATGTAATAGGAAATTTCGAGTCTGGTTTAACTTGTCGGTGTAGAAGAGTGTTCCTATAATCTTTTGAAATAAATTGAATTACTAAGTGGAATAAGGAGAACACAGCGAGATCAGCAATTTGTAATACTTGACTTTTCACCGATCTCAAGCGACTTATTCGCGGACGTTGTGAACAAAATCGCTTCAGTAGAAGAGCATAAATCACCTAGGGTTTGTCAAGGTTATGCCAGCTTACGTTACATCCGGTAGGATTGTCCGACTGCTGATAAGTGGGGATGAGACTGATGCAAATAAAGAGGGGGAAGACAGGTCACCTGAAGGGGTTGGAACGTTGAGTGCTACAATTTGTCAATAACCTCTTGCTCTTGTCAACCCAAGTGTTAAAAAAACGCCAAGCACGGAGTTCAAACAGATACACTTCATCCGTACAAAATCTACACTACATTCGCAGTATGTTTCAGCTCTCCAAAACTGAGCAGTACCCATCAGCGAATGTGACCGAGCGTTCAGATGTGCTAGCTTGCTTTTACCTCTTGTGAATTTAAATGCGTAATGATCAACGCGACTGATTACAGAGAACATGGTTAACAGTTCAAATATATTCGGAGTGCGTTTGTGTATTCCAGACTATCTCTAGTATCATCAAACCTTGACTTCGTTCTACTGCTTTTCTGGATAGGGGATGTGATAAAGTTTGTGTGAATATGAAAATTGGGCACCATGTATAAGGGGGTGTTTAATTTATGCTGATTGAATTGCTGAGCTACATCTCAGAACTTAATCAAACAATTTCAGTCATTTTTATCGAGCGGAATACCTAGTCAATCAACCAGATATTTCATTATTTGCAAAGTTTTCCGCGCGTTTCTATACACTAAATAGTAGACAGTCAAAAGCTAGTGACGATTCAAGCGGACCACTGCTTCAAAGGTAGTGTCCGAGATAAAAACAAGTTAACTACCCTTCTCTGTGGTTTTTTCCAAACTAACACCATCGACTCTGTGATTCAAGCAGTGTTTATAGATACACCTGCGTTGTATCCATTGGACTTGGACAGTCTGTTATTTTATCAAGTCTATTTGCACCTGTGAACGAAGTGAGCGGCTCTGTTGACAGGAGCACTTGGAGTGGTGAAATCAGACAAAACGACCATAAGCAACAGATGTCTTTCCTCTGATTGGATAATAATTGTGGCTGGATGTTGCTATACCCCTTGATCTCCACGAAATATGTGCCGCTGTTTGTGAAAAAACAACATTACACTCAAATTTAACAAAGCTGATATTATTTTAAAGCGTGCTAGCAAAATAATGCGGGCTTCACTAAATCAATAGAGTTCGACCTGTACTTTTTTGAATTCCTTGATTGTGCAGAAACTTAAAAAGTGAAAGATGCCAATGTACATTTGAATAATTGTTAATCTGTTCAGAAAATTGTCGGTGGAATTTAAAGTGTTTCAGAATGGGAAGTTAAGGGAAATAGTCAAGTGTAAAACTGCAGAATTTTGATCATATCACTCAAACTAGAAAGAGAACATATTTAATTATTCTAGACATTACAAACACAGTTTAACAGGCAATAAACAACTAAATAACCCACTGTACTAGAGCAAGTTTAAAAGCAATTGCAATTTGTTGAAACGTTAGTTTGATCGCACGAATATGTGCATCACATCTACTCTTTAGTTTGTCAAAGTTTTTACGACAGACTCAAATTAAGTGTTTCAAATAGATTATGGATAAAAATTGTCTGGAGAACTGGCTATGGCTGGGATTTCATCATTCACCGAGACTATAAGATTTGTACGGCAAAAGCACTGATACAATTGTGCTTTTTTCCCAGACGAGCCGGATTTTGACGAGTTACATCGGCGATGTATGATCCTCAAAGGGTCTTCAAAACCGACTTTAACTCGTACAAAACCATGTTAATTCGTACAAGATACCAAAAAACACAGAGGACCAAAAAGGTTATCCTGAATCGGAAAAGATTGAGATTTAATCCACATAAACTACGACAATGATCACTCTCATACCTATTCTGCAGTTAAAGACTCAATGAATGGGCTCGAGCACATTTGTTTTTAGCTCAGATGAATGTTGCAATCTAGGCAGGCATTGAGTCATTTGAGCGTTGTATAAGTGAGGAGATACAATTCCAATGTATCACTAGTTACCTTGAGCATTCAGTTGCTCTATCAGGTTGATTGAAATCAAGGGATTTAGAGTGAGCGACTTTCTTTGGAGGAAGAAAACGAGGAATCAAAGAATTGTATGTTTTGTATCATAGTGTTAGCACACATGACAGTTACGGCATCGACAACTTTTTCCAATTTCACCAACTTGCTGCTGCCTTAAATTTTTCTATCCTATACTGTAACACTTCCGGCTGTAACCGAGATCACTGCTGAAAGGCCAAACCTCGTCGCATTCTTACCGGGTTCAAAGTAGGTCAATTTTGCGGCATATCTTTTATTACTCAGTATATTTGCTGAGCTCCTGAGAAGGTGTCTATGATTAAGATGTCCCCTGCTGGAACTACCTTTTCGAATGATTTGTCCACATGGTCCTCTCTCCACATTTACAAACACCGCGGTTTTACAAATATTGCTTTCTCTCTGACACAGAGCCAGTGCCATGCTCACCCGATCTCTTACTTTACGGTGTTCTGTTTGCAGTAATTGCACATTTTTTCATTTTACTCATGAGTAGATGAGCCTGTAATAACATCTGGCAGAGGTTCTGAGAGGATACAGCTTAAATTATGTTTTCTGTCAGTTTTCGGAATTTTTCTGAACAGTTAATCACAATACAAAATGCATTGGCAAATCAAGTTTAGGCGTTTTAGGGGTGACCTCATACACGGTGTTGTAGATTTTTAATTTCTCGGCATTACGTTTCCGCAGTAATCAATTGTCTTTACGCTAGCTGCAACTGGCTTTGCTAAGACGCTAAATTGATATCATTATCATTATTATCATCATCATAACAGCCATNTATCTTGCTTGCGAACAGGACACGTTTCCGAACCATACAGCAAAATGGAACGCACATAAGCATTATAGACCCTTCCTTTCAGCGACAACCGAACGTCTTTTCGACGCCACAGATGACGCAGTTTGGAAAAGGCAACTCGTGCCTTCGCTATCCTCGCTGATATCTCGTCAGCAATATTACAGGCCGACGAGATAGTGCTACCCAAGTATGTGAAACTGTCCACAGTCTCAAGCGGATTACCTGCAGTAAAGAAAGTAGGGGTGGGAATGCCCCAGTCTTGAAGCAGCAATTTGCACTTTGAAGGTGCGAAGCGCATTCCATACAAACCAGCCCAGTCGCTCACCTTGTTCAGCATGGTCTGCATGTCTTCGGCAGAGGGGCTAAGTAAGACAATGTCGTCCGCGTACTCCAGATCGGTCAATCTAGCGCCAGAATGAAGCTCAACACCAAGCCCACTGGGTTCACGAAGCTCACCCTCCAGAACGTCGTCCGTGACAGAATTGAAGAGGAAGGGGGCAAATGATATAAATTGATATAAAAACTTATAGGCGCTTAAAAGTAATTATATATCAAACTGAGCCGCTGCCTCTGGTAGTCGTTATTGACCAACATTTTTCTAAAGAAATTTCACACAAATTAGAGACACAAACCCACTTTACTTAATGCACTGATAATCCAGTTTAGTGACGGAAGAAACCACCTCAGCTAAAACAATTTCAGTGATAAATCTCAGCTTGTGTCTGTGTATCATGAAATTAAAATGATGTTTTATTCTCCATGCATATTTAACGTAGAGTTACTTGCAGCAAAACTGATGTAGATTTGAAAGAATTGCTCACGGAAGGATTTCCATGATCCAGTTTGCGACGTGTTCGACCAACAGATGTTAATAAGTACGAAGGTTGCTGGTTCACACCTCCTTTTCGAACTAGTTTTCGAATTTTCGAATTTTTGTTATTCGCATTCTGGAAATTACAGATCAAGCTATTCATTGTAGGCATGTGGGTCGACTGTAAAACGTTTACAAAGTTGAAGATGGTCTAGATGCTGATCCTAAAATAGATCAGCCTAATGAAGACTACTAGAGAAGAATCACTAATAACAATATGTATATTAATCATTCCATATGACTGCAAAAACTTCAAAACGTACTCACAGAGCAGCAGTGTGTGGCAAACGTAACGAGCGTGAGGTAGTAATTTGAGATTATACGAACAATAAAATTGCAGGTATATTTCATTGATTTTTTACAGTCTGAGGTATAAGGTGATTTTCACACTGGATGTTGGCGTGTTGCTTCTGTACAGTATTGTTGGCAATTGGATTACACACCCGTTTATGAAAGTCATAACTGTATGTTGACAAAGCAAAGAAATATAGTGGCACTTAGCGCTTTAGATTGTGCCTACTTTTTGTGTAATTATATAGTTCACTATAAATTGGTTCAATAACCAGTTCAAACAATTTAATTAGTGATAGTGATAGGGGATTGACAACGAAAAACGCACTGCTGTTGACCACGTGTCTTTTTAACTGCAGGAGGTCGATTTTTGGAGATGTGTCAAAAGCTATTGAATAGTCAATGATTCACTTAACAAGAGAGAGTGTTTATCTTAACATGCAAGCTGGAAATAAAAATAACGCGTTAACTAAACAAGAATGAAGGAAGTGTTTTGAAATGTTAGCGAGTGACACTGTCTTTCCCTCGTATATTGTGCACACATTTGGCTTACCATGTGCACATCCGCGTCAAACTGGGGTGTGCTTTAAATGTATATTTCACAACGGTGTCTCTTACACACAAGCTTATAAAACAATAAAGCACGTATCACGAAGGTCGCTCGCTTTTGTTTAATAGTGGATAAACTGTCTTTCTAGATTCTATTAATGAATCGGGTGACCGGACGTACTTTCTGAGACTTACTGTGTCGAGTGAACTTCCAACTCTACGAATAACCCCTAACAAGGAATCCACCTCTTTCTTAAGTCACTAGCAAATGCTTGTTTGCTCATTTATTTTGACCAATCATCCTAGGGTGGACAAGCGTCTGGAGCAAGAAACTCCCTGGAATCCAACCTAACTAAAGCAGGCCGTCTTGTTTAAAACCTTCCGGACAGTCAGCAAAATGCCGGCTAATTCAAATTAGAAGAGTGTGACCGCAGTGCAGGTAGTGGTTAGTGGCAACGATATCCTTCAATCCAGTATCTCAGGGGCTACCAGACATTCGGTTGGTTTTTCCTGAGTTGGCACATGATAGCGGTCTGTGGAAGTATTACCTGCTGTCTCTATGTATCAGGTGGCAAATGCGGTTTCTTGGATGGTTTTGTAGGGTTGAGAAAAATTCTAAGCTGCCAAAAAATAACGTTTATTGTGAAGAAAACACAACTGTACGGCACACATTATTTAAGCACATAAAAACTCTGTAGTGAAACAACCAACCAACACACACAGGCTGATCGTGAAAGAAGCTGAAGATGCAGGACAATAAACAGATGGGGAGTTGGTGACTTGTGAGAATGCACTCGGGGAGCCGACATGAAAAGCGGAAACCCCAGTGAATCAGGCCTAATTGCTAGTGTAGTACAGTTCTAATATGCCAACCGAATCAGTAATCACTGAATAGTTCGTCAACGCGTTTTAGAATACGCAAAATCAAACTGACAGAATAGACTGTCTCCGTTGTTAGCAACCCATTCAAAACCCAATTTTCATCAAGTACTATTCAACCGCTGTTTTTTTTTCAATGAAAGATCGTTTAGACAGTGACCAGATATACGAAATTAATCAATCAGTCAATTAGTCACTGGACGCTTACAGTCCACTTAAAATTGAAGTGATGCTATCAAATATTCTGGCTAAAGTTTCCAAGACACACTTACTAATACTTCTTATAATGTCTCCTCAAGAGCACTATCATCTTGTCCATATGAACGTGTGAGTGGTAAGGGGCTTTGTGCAATCGTACGTTGCTAAGATGGCGTTAGGCTTGATTCATCTATGGGATCATCTAACGTTGGAATAGTGCAACGTATCAGTGAATACGTGAATGCATGAATAACTTACTTTGCACAAGTCACATTAAATTCCCGAAAGCTTCACATGAACACATTGATGTGATTATGAAAGTTCGACGAGGCTAAAATAAAGTACCAGGACACTGATAGTACACTCAGATTTCTCTCAGCTTATAATTGTTGCCTGATTAACTATTATTGCAATTACAGTTGATTGGAGATTAAGTTTTGACTGGACACATACTGTAAGATGAACTGTTATTGGTTTGCCTTTGATTAAGTGGCGACTGCGTAAATCAAACATTCACTTCTATTCACTTTCCAGATTCTATGCGCTAAGCCATGGGATGAATATGTGGATTATCTTCGCAAAAAGCATTCTAATAAGACGGAAAAAGAGTAAGTTATAGGAGTGATCCCAGAGTGCGATATCGATTCTGAAGTTGCATGGTTTCTACCTTTGTTGAAACAAAATGCTGGATTACAAAAGCCGTGCAGATGAAAAAAACAATTAGCAGGCATTTCTTTTTTTTCTATGTCACGTAGATGTCACTATAGTGATTTCGAGAAATTAAGAACTCACCGTAGTTCAAGGTCGAGATAATACCTGAGCATCTAAGCCACTTTCTAGAGAAATTTAATGTGTATTGTGTCGCACCGTATATTGAATCGTTCGCTATCGATTAAAGTTCTCACCAAGTTACGCGTAATCTGTTGATCCGGTACATGTCTCTCATTGTTCAACGACAGAGATAATCTATCCTCGAAAAGGTTAACGAGAAGGCGCTCGTAATAACTGAATTTAATACGGTACTGACTGAATCAATGCACATGAAAATTGAGTCTCTCACCTCGAATGTGAATATCCTCAGAAATCAAGGAAAGAAAGTGCCTGTACAACAAATCGACAACCAGGCACCGATCAACAATGGTGGACGGTAAAACGGGTTGAGCTCACTCAAACAAATGGTCATTGGTTGGGTCACAGCAAAATGACCGTTCGTTTGTCGAGAAACTGTGGGAATTGTAAGTTACTCAGGAAAAAATACCGAAGAAAAATGTCTAATTTTGGCATTCGGAAATTTACAGTGGTCGGCCTAAATAGGGGTAAGGGAAACAGTCAAAGTAGATGGTGTAAGAGCAAAGAGTAGGACCACCTTCCTACATTAATCAAAGCCCAACACTCTCAAAAATAACGCAACAGACGTTGACAAAATCAACACCATATGACAATTTTCCAGACATCGACTAATTCTTCGTGTTACTTCGAAACACTGGTGTAAGGTTATGTAATCCGAGATGGTTGCGAAGCATCGTCAAAAAGACAGTATTCTACTTTCATGGAGAACTTCTTAAACAGTCCACTTTTTGAAAGACGATTACTGACTAAAGCGGGAGCCGAAAATTGAGCCATAATGCTATGTTCTGTCTTCATGTATTTGAAGTCTCGTTTAATGAAAAATTTTCCTAACTAGTATATTGACATATTATTTTATCAAGCAAGTAAGTATTCAGCAGAAATGACTAGCCAGAAGTTACTGCTAAACAGTTGAGGAGTAGATTTTATAATATCACTCATAAGTGATTGTGGATTCTACGTCCCTACAGACATCTTTTCCAATCTCTTTAGAAGAGAATCACCACACTCAAGTTTTGCTCTCGTTAATGCTAGTCAGTAGTACTTATCTTTCCCATTCCGATTATTTCATGAACATAAGACCGACGTTCATATCCCGGCCGTGACGAGGATGTACATTGCTAATAAGCTGTAACAGGAATGCAACATGAGTACAGTGTTTCCTTCAGAAAAGAGCGGATTAAAATTTCCGACTGACTGAGCCAATTTTGGCTTGTAACTAAAAATTCCCTGATACATTTTCGTTGACTTCGAAGTTCGGCCTGCTGGCCTGCGAAGTATTGAAACATCTTGAGGTGGATGATTTCATCTATCTCCGAAGAATCGGCGGACATACAGACTTGTGATAATACAATCTCATCGCAACCTCTTTCTCCAAATAATTCAACCAAAACCATTGGGCTAGTTCCAGAATGATACTGCTGCCACCTGGCTATCGGATCAGATAATCACAAACAGTGGTGTTCAGGAAAACTACATAGTCTACCTTTCCTATAAATAAATAAATCTTGTGTGTTTAACTCAGCTAGTTGGTGCTAGTCTGAATGATGTGCACTTCAATTTCGAAGCGATGTTAAGATATGGTCAAAGACCATAGCGGGTGGATGGCGAACAATACGAGTGAACGAGTGAGTCATCATGCCACAAAATAGGATCAACATACGAGAAATGGTATGCAAAATCTTGTGGCAGAAAAGTCGACCAAACATACAAAACAAGGCAAAAGTGTAAACGACTTTTGAGTGGAAACCTGTGGGCTGGAATTCTGGTTCATAGACACGAGCGCGTGAGTGGTGTGGGGACGTGTGTGTTGTATAATAACGATCTTGCCTTGGGAAACAATTTCTGTTTACTGTACGATAGTACCCATTTTGTCAACGAAGACTACGCGTACGTTTATGATGTATAAACCACTTTACAAAACTTTTGAATACCGGACGTATCCAAGATCTTTTGATTGGGTTCAGAGTAAGCTGAATACAACCAATTAGGAGGCACGACTTCGAGGTTCACTGGAACAGTATGTCTACGACAAATCTGACAAGGTTATTAATGTTTCAAGTAGGGTGCGCTGCAATATCACACTCGATCGAGCAGCTGGATATCCAGCCCAAGCAGCTGATATGGGTATCAGATCAGTTGTTGGGAATGAAGCAAAATCTAGACTACAAAGACCGGCGAGGACAATAAAGCGCATCCTGGAAAGATAATGTATCAGATGCAGCGACCGTATACGCTAGTGGAGATGTTTGATAAAGCTGCTTATGAGGGTTGGCGATGATTCAGTTGCAACCAGATTGGCTAGGTGAAATGATATAGAACCATTCACTTGATACTGATTCTAGCTCCAGAAAATGCGAGCCGCACTGTTCCAGCTTCATTTCAAGCAGCTGACATCAGACTTCTAGCTGTAGATTTGCAAACCTTAAAGGTACTCACAGGATTTGCCCTGCCTACCTTGCCAAGTGATGTGCCCCCTAACTGACTGTTTGCTCAAGTTAAAGATATCAATGTAACGCAAACTTCGATGAAAAATAATTTGATAAAATGGCTCAAGAACGCATTATATGGGTCGATTTTGAAGTAAACCAGTGTCCCGTGTTGGTTTAATGCTAGTTAGACTCCTGCGTGACCTATCACCATTCATCAGTTCAAATTCCACCTTCCATGGGGTTGTGCACAGATTACGGCTGTTACTGTGACAGCGTCCATCTCAGTAGTCCTGTACGGACACAGCTTTGTTTTTCCTGCAAATCTTAAGTTTGAAGTGTCTTATTAACCAAACTGGATGAACAGTTAAAACTAAAGACATAACGTAGCGGCTGGTCAAACCCGTCCAAATTCCTCACGTGATTGTTGTTAATCGGCTGCACGTGTTTAGTCTATCTCTGTTCGAACGGCAATACAACGATGTCTATATGCGAACAACTACGCACATGCATTACACTTATCAGCGCTGATTACAAGAGCCCCACATGTACCGTACCGGAGACAGCTCCATTTGCCAACTAAGTATGGAGGCACCATCTGAGCGTGAAATCTAGAACACTTTAATTGAATTTGCTTCGTTCTTGCCTATTTTCTTGCGTCTTGTTTATTTAGCATACACTTTCGTGATCCCAGCACTACTTAGGACATTTTCAGCTGTCGTCATATAAACGCTACCATTACGGATAACCGTATGTGCATAATTCCGTTCTATTTCCTTGACCTGGTGCTGAGACGCGCATTAGACAAAAACGATCCAGTAAACTGTTATCGGCAGAAAAGATCGTAAAAACTACACTCATTTAGTTTGTTTAATTGGATGAATATGTAAATGTAATGCTTAGGGTTGACTATAAGATATTTCATTCATTTGAGAGAACGTGTCACTAAATGGATGGTTGAAAAACTCGGTTAAATATTCGGGTTGGAAGACACGGTGGCACTTGGATGGGATATTAACAAATTTTCACAGAATGGTGATGAACAAAAGTGTACGTTTCATTAATGCAGTTGTTGAATGAAAAACGAGTTGTTGGTCAAAGAGGTTGAACAAAACTGCTCGACACATTCGTGTACTTCGAACGGTGCTTATGCAGTGTATTGATTAGCAAAAAGCGACATCCTTCATTAAACTTTTACGGCTACTCCACTTTCTGGTGACAATGTTGTTATCAACAAGTTGAGAACAACCTTTCTTATCAAGTGTGTGATTGCTGGCAGAAAGTTGTGGATTGTATTTTTACCGGAACAGTCTTCACAGTAAATGAAATACGCTCAGAATTACAAAAAATGGGCGCTTCAAAATTGTTCGTCAGCCCAAATTTACTATGATACTTTATATCAATGGACTAGTCCTTTGTCTACTGACCACGTGGATATCATATGCTATGAGACTCGGCATCGTTATCGCGTAATCAGATTTGTAACTTCTGATCCACATTACCGAGTGTGAACCAGATGTCATTGGACTGGTTTCTACGTAACGAACATCTAATTTTGCATATACACTATCCACCTCATGACTGGAAATCTCTAACTGTCCTATTTGGGTCGAGGACTTCATGTGACATTCGACAAGAGCAATAGACATCGTGGAGACGAATCAAAATGGATTGCGGGCGAAGCCAGATGAACAGAATTTATGGAGACTAACCTCTTTTGCTAAAAACATGTTTAAAAGTGAAATCAATATACAAATCTGGTTCATCAGCATTCTGTGTTTGGAGAAGGCTCCAGACTGTGATCGCTGAATCAGCAGTAGATACAGTATTGCTTTTACTTGCTGATTTTCTTGTTTCTCGAAGTTGTCGATGACATTTCGGTTTCTCCTTTTAGAAGAAGTAATCGATTCGGAGAAGGTTACTGTATGTATGTTCTACTTTTATCAGCTTCAATAAAAAAGAGTATGACTCATTCGACCCACTAACGACAGACGTTTCTTGATCTCATGGGGACGTTTCCAGTCTTTGGTCTGAGTAAAGTTACCATATTGAGTAGTGACTAAGACGTTGATTATTCTCCTCGAAACCTGCAGGTTCCCCTTGTCCACAACCGATTCCAAGTGGCGAGAAACCTCATTATTTTTCTTGGACAAATTACCTATTCATATACATTGTGGCACAAGGATATAGCTCTTCGACGGTAGTTTGGCTGTATCTGAAAATGAGTTGTGTTTTCCATACTTCAAATTGAACAGTTCACGACTTTGGGGCATAATTGAGCAGTGAAAACTTGTAGATACGCTCGTGGTTTGACATTCTGTATGTTTACCAGAAACGGCAGAACTGGGCTGCAGAACAATGTTTTTGCATAAACCTTCAACCGACGTTCCCTACCAATCTATCTATCCACAGCTTCTTCGTAACAAATTCAAGTATTCGAAGCTGCACGAAATATTGCACAGAATATTCCTCCTAGTAGCACGAAATCATCATATCACCAAACACCGAGACCTTGCATTCATACCGGAATGTCCACAATACCTATTCCGCAGTTGTTCTTTTCATAACAATTTACTTTTTTCTTGGCATGCTCTACATCTAACTTTCTGTATGGAGTGGAACGAATTTGGGAGCTAAACAATCCGACTGACAGATAGAGCTCCAAACTGGAGAAATGCTGGAGGTCAGTAAAACTCTACACGTTGAACTGAATGTGCTCATTTGGTATCAAACAAGGACCTGGACAATAGAAGAAATAACAAAATGGTTGGTCTAACGTTGAAAGTGCACTGTAGTTACTGCTGGCATCCTCATTCTTCAAAGAAATGTAGCCTAGCAAAACTGTGACTGTGTAGAGTCGTTCTGTATTGCTGACACTTTCGTACTGAAACGGTCTAAACATGAGTGATTGACTTCTAACTTGTTTACATTCTCATCATGGGGTTGGACACAGCCCATTTCGGATTGCCGGCCTGTACTGAATACTATCGCAAGTATCCGAAATAGTGTTTTTAATGTTTCTTGAAGCGCACTGTCAGATAGGCGGTCTACAGTCGATTTCGCTGTCGTTCCCATTCATCAGGTAGAGATGGTCGGAGTGATGGATCGAACGGGAAACCTTTCATTTCATCTAAAAATATTTTACAGACACGGTGCCTTTCACTAGGGTGAACTACGTCCACATTCGCCTTTCACCAACCGCGACCATCATTAAACAGTGAGGCACAAATGTTGTCAAATGCAAATGGTATTGATGCGCCAACCATCCACGTCATTTTCCAGCATGAACGCTCACTTTGGAGTTCACCACCACAGCAATCTTTAACAACATCACTGTTGTGTTCAAAGTTTGCCCCCGCACCTGCCATTTTCTTGAAACAAATACCATGAATACTGTAACCAGCCCAGTTGTGATCCGCGTTTAGTCCGGTTGCAGTCTCGGCTTGGTCCCAGTAACTAACCTTGTTGTGGAACTTTCAGTAAGCCTTGATAAGAATTTTGAGTTGTCATTACCTTATCTCAATGGTTCTGAGCGGAACAGAGCTGAATCTAACACTCGTTTTTTATGTTATTCAAGTATCTACTCATGAATTAAACTCATGTCTGCACCAATGTCAAGCTGACGAATTATAGCCAAAGCGATTCCAGCTGAATCCCGGTTATTCAAATATGTTGTTTATTAGGTAATGATAGATTCAACTGTCGGAAAGTACTGGAAGATTCACGATACAACGATAGTGGTCCGAGTGGCAGCAGCCAGGAATTAATGAAGCCGGCTGCATACTAACCGACAAAGCGTAGTCGTTGAGTGCATTAGATTAGAAAGCAGAGACAAAATTCCAACGTAGGCTTTTTGAAATGGTAAAATAATTTATTTGAAGCAGTTCGTTCTTCGGAGCAACATTCCGTACATTCTGATCGCACATGGACATGTGACTAATTTTAAACGAGTCAAAATTACACAAAAAGAAAGTCATAGCTTAAGGGATTAAATAGACGGACAGAATAACTGGAAATTAAAGTTGTGGGAATGCCGATTACCAGGGTAGCCGCAGCATCAGCGTAAACTGTTTTTAATTACAAAGTGGGGGATTTTGACGCCTGATAGCCAAAGCCTCAGCAAACTGGAGTATGTTTCTGGTTACTCCGGAAAATCACCGAGAAAGCGTCAAGAACTTTGACCCTGTGTCCTGTTTGTATTATGTGTTTTGCAACCGATGATGCTGGCTTTCGTCCGTCAGCATTTATACAGGCGCCTGGTGTTTCTAACTGAGTTTCCAGCCATTTAAGGACATACTCCTTGATACAAACAGCTACTTGTCGGTTTGTCCTTCCTATGTAACCCATACTGCAGCTACACGACTGTTTGTATAAACAGCGAGATGTGAAAGACGTACACTGTTTGTTCGTAACCGGGGAGACTAGTAGGGTTCTCGCTCGCCGCACCGCAAACAGTTTTGCAGCGCCATAATTCCTGCAGCTTTTGGACGCCTCCTCGTAATTGTTGACTAGCTGTTCCTTAGAAACGGGAGTTCTAAATACACCGTCCTCTTCGGTACCGTCACCACTTTCATTGTTGGGATGACGGCACTGCTGCACTTTCTAATACACTGCAGAGATTGCCGGTTGACCTGTAGAGTGTCTGTAGGTGAGCTCAGCTCTGGCTGTAGGTTTTCTGTGTAAATCCTCCCTGCTCTGTGGAAAAGCTTATGGACTAGACTTCGCCTATGCTGCATCGGACAGAAGCCTCCGAATACAATGTCCTATCTAGGTGAGCTTCCTGTAGACAGATTTTCCTACCGTGCCATCTCACCTTTGAGTGACCAGAATGTCCACATAAGGAGGACAGTTATTTGATTCTATATTTCTTGTCAGTTTCGAGTTCGGATGGGTTTGTTCCAATTCCAAGAACAACGTACTTAAGTCACTTCATCTCTCAAAAATAGCTAGAATATCATTTACGTAGCTCCTGCATAACACCGATTTTTAAGAGGCTTTCACATTATATGGATTCTAATTTAGCCGTGAATGTGTCCGCTATAGGTTCACCCAGCGGACTGCCCAATGTAACCCCGTCCACTTAACGAAAGCTATACTTCTGGAAGTTGGACTTTAAATTCTGTGTACATAAAAGTAACAGTGACTTTAGTTTGATTACTGGGATGGGAAATTGAGTACTGCTGTTCATAGCAAACTCCCAAATGTTATCATTTGCTTCCTAATAGTAATTTATGTTTATACCGATGAGGCACAGTAATTTGAAACAGTGACTGTATCGTTAGTTTCTTAAGGAGCACAGAAAACATAAACAGGTCAACGATCCAAGCAGATATCGAAACGACTGGTAAGCAGTTTGAGTAAGAGTATTACGGCTAGAAAATTACTGCAGAATAAACGGCGCTTCCCACAATATTTTTTCAGATGAGATATCGCTAAATTTGAGTGTGAACACGTACCGGTAATTTCTGGTGATGGTGTGGTCTAGCTGCTCTGTCCAGAAAGGCAGACATTTATAGCGTACGAAACATGTAGTACGGCTGGTTACTTGATTACCTCTGATTCGATATCCATCACATTGTAGACTATAAAGAGATCAGAGGGAATGAACCAACATGGACTAGGGAGTTCTGACCGATGGGAACCCTTGTTGTAGATAAAGTTCAGTTAGCAGTCTAACTGAAATTGTTCTCGCTGAAAACAAGTACTGATTTGTGCCCGAAGATTACTGGCCGGCATACAACTCGATGGCGTACATTAAGCAGTCAACCGTGAAACACACACTTGACAATTGTCCAACAAGAATGAAGCAATTTAGTACTACGTTGCATTGCAGTAAAATTACTGTAGTGCAATCATTTCGATAGAGTAGACAGTTTTGTGTTCCCCGGACGTGGACTCTGTAAAAGAAAGCACTGCATTCATCATAGTTAGACGTGTGACTTTTTGTAATTCGTCTAAAATCTCTGTCAAGTCTTCAGAAGGTGGTTGTACAAACAGTGTAAGCTTGCATTCGTCCACCTCTTCTATATTGCTCGCCCACCGTTTCATCAAATCTTGTTGCAAAGTTGTGGAAACTAATATCGATAGCTGTGGTCTTTCCGTCGGCAATTGACTGTTTCCAGAAATAAGCTTTCTGCACACTTCTCAAAGGCATACGAACGCTTGTGATAGATATGCAACCAAAGGTCGTTTTCGTGTGGTTTACCTTCCTTATTTAAATTTGTGTCCCGTAAAAGATTCATCTGCCTTAGTCTTTAATGCCTGTCTCCTGCTTAGATACGTCAGCTTCCGATAAATACCAAATTGATTTGTTTTGACGCAATAAGGAAAGGAACTAGGTGATCTAAATATTACAGCTGAATGGCTAGTCCTGTACAGTGTATTCCATAATGACTAATTTGGCCAAGGACTCGGCATGAGTTATTCAGAATGACTTCCCATTCGCTAGGAGTTAATCAGAACACTTCAGATCCTATCTTCTACACCCCTTCAAAAGGAATGTCACATTAGCTGTTATTTAAAAAGAGGTCAATTGGTTTTTAGTGGTATATGCTGATCCTATCTCTGATGAGGCTGCGGTTTGAAAATAGCGGCGGACTTTGAGCTGTAATGCGAGACCAAATCACCTTGTAAATACAATTTCATTGGTTCATTGGCATAAATGTCATACGTGGGGACGGGTTCACGTTCATCGCAGCCTGAAACGCCCAGGCATTTGAAAAGGATGAGGACCCTGGTTCAGAGATTCTCGTATGAATACGCTGAGGCGCAGCAACACCAAAAGTACATAAATTATGAAGGAAAGCCGTCTAAAGAATATACTTACAATACTCTTCTGGAAGTCCAGATGACTGCTTCACTGTACTGAAGCTCTGACGTCATCTAATGGCCCCTACTTCGGTCGTCATTTTACAAATGGAATAAGATTGTTAAATACCTCTTAGCACAAAAATTCATTGTGAAGTCTGAGCCTGTTTGTCAACTGACGTTGTGTTGTGCAAGTTCAAAGATAATCTGATGGGCCGATGGGATGGACTTAAACTTACGTTGTGTATGCTCATCCGCCGTTCACAAAAGGGAACGAAGGGAACGAATACCAGAGGCCATGCTGTTCGCGTGATTGCACATATGCTAGCACACCCAATAACAGACAAAACGAAGATGAACGGAACGTTAAGTAAAAACTACGGGGACTGGCTGCAAACTGTGTAATATGAGCTGGAGAACGATAAGTCTATGGTAGGTAGTATTTCATTACATGGCAAAGTATCTTGTCTCACTGACTCTGGAGGTGAGTTTTTTTACTAGCTGAACCCAAGCAGGTAAGTGTAATGGACCTGCAATTATGAGCTAAATGCCTTTGCAGATACCCAGTTAGACTTGAGTGGACTGACAGCGACTTGATTCAACAGGGACTAGCAGTCAACTGTGCTACGTGTAATGTCACTAAGTACATGCCAGTAGTTATCAAATTACTGTCTACATGTGTTGGAGGTTGGACCTATGGTTTTACCGTCGTAAACCTGCGTTATCTTAACGACCGAACGATACCCCGTTTGGAACACATACACAGACTGATTGTTTTGTCTTGTTTGCTGGAGGTTTTGCGCAATGTGAACTATACTTTCTCAAAAATTACCCGCGATATTTTTGCGTCTGAGATTGTGAGGACTGAGGGTGAAAAAGTGTATTCACTATGAATCCAGTACGAATATTCAGCAACAGCATTGCCAGCAACAGGCACTGTACAGACACTAACAACATCTACGTTTGCTTGTAACTCGCCAACTTACCGCGGTCCCCGTCCACTCCAGTTGACCCGAATGAGTAGCTAGGTAGACCAATATTCTGCGAACAAAAAAGAACTGATCAGGTCGATTTTGAATGTAACGTATTCAGGGTGGTTTATACTGCTCAACTAGCACTGATCAAACGTGGACATAAAATGGAAAAGTATCGGCCAGAAAGCTCGAAGATGATGTGAAAAAACTGTAGTCGTCGCTTGTAACTGAACACACGGCCAGTCACAGTGGGCGCAGTAAGCAGTTGTTCACCATACCGGTGCATGCAATTGCCGAATATCGTTGGCTCATTGAGGCCGATAAGTGATCATTTAGGCTTAGGAAGACGCGTGGAGAAAGTGACCGTACATGAATATTCTCCCAGTACATGGTAACGATGGTTTGGGCAAGTAAAAGAAATGAGAGATCGTCTTTCTTACTGTCACAGTCTATGGTCTGAACTCCAAGGAATTAGTACAGATGTAACTACTCTGAAACGTCTCAATCATAATGACTGGGTATTGTGAGATAAAAATGTCGTGACTCATCCACTGATATCTGTGTATTATGCAACTCGTTTTTTGACTAACTGACCTCATCCTTTCCTCCATTGTCTGATTGTAAACCCACAGCATTTTATCTTGAATCGTTGAAAAAATAATTCCCAGGAGTATGGAGTTGCGGATTTTGACATTCATTGGTGTGACATTAGAAGATAATAAGAATGAATCGATACTGGTAATTACAGAAGCTTTGGTGTGACAGGATTTGACAACGGCATACCAACTCAGTATTAATAAACGCAAGTAAAATCATCTTACAGTTATAAGTTTATTGTTACTGAGGTTTTTTAGCTGATTATTATCAAATGTATGGCATAGTATTACGCCTTCCTTCTAAGTGCGAGACGGGACTGCATTATTTACAGTTGACCTCGATCAATTGTATCGCTCTTTGTCTGCCTGTGTGAACCAGACGTACACATTCTGTGATGTGCACGCGTGTGTTTTTGGTGAGGAATGGACACCGTGCGTTTCTGAATGTTGCCCACTTAGATTTGTGGTCCAGATTACACAATGTTCCAAACTGTGTGGCTTCTGTGAACCCAAACGGAACGTTTCTCCTGCATGCTTTCCGTTAGCACAAAGCAAAAAGCACTTGCCGAAACAATATTTTATTTAGGTGGACTTAAACGTTGATTCAAACTCCGCATAAAGAGCTGTAGCCGATGCTAGTAACAACCCCGGCAACTGATATCTTGCTAACCTTCAGCTATATTGTGACAAAACACTGCTCCCAGGAATTGGTATATGAACCGCATTTAAGTCGCTCTGTTTACTTAGTTGCTGCGGAGAACATTTTGGCTCTTTTAGGTGATCAACATCATACTACACTCAACACTCAGTCCGTCGCTCTGCACTGTTTAACTAAGAGTGTTCATAGTAGCCCTAACGCTTGGTAAGATGGTTAAACAAGCTGTCATGTATTCTCAGTTTCTCTTCCAAATCAGGACTGATTGTGTTGCTGCTGCTTGGAGATAACAGAAAAGTGTACCACATATCTGAAGATAGACGACATAGTTCAGTAATTGGCTTGCAGGTCTTTCAGGAACCGATGCAAACCTTATCTTGTGGCCGATTGTTTACCTCAATGATTTCGTAATAAATTTGAAGATGGATCCGGTAATGATTCGTTGCTTCTTGGTGTTGTTACCGTATTAACGGTTATATGTGTTGATACTGAACGGAATCTTTCTTACAGTGCGTCGGAAACGAAGTCGATGTTTTCAAATGCCGGTTACTCTGCTGTCAATTCTGGCTTTAATGTGATTACTTCTAATCACACGACTGTTGGGCTGAATTTACTGGCCACATACTTTCTGTTGTGAGACGGTCAGTTTCTCAAGCATTTTCTACCGTACACTCGCAGCTAACAAAAAATGACATCCACTGAAACGTTCCTCTTTGATTCTCTTTTCAACTCTGTATTGGTTTCATGTAGACCAATTTTCTATAAATTATAACACGGTTATTCATTTAACTTTGGCGACCATGTTGAGTTAAATGACCTCCGTGCAACAAATTGAGATTTCCGTGTTTGGTAACTATTCAATAATCCCAGAATATTTCCACCTTTTGTTTCACTGTCACCAAACCTTTTTCAAGCTTGACATCGCTGTCACTAAGCATCAGTCACAGTGAAACTCAACACTCTATTTATCCTAAAAGAGTTTTGGTTTAAGTTTTCCATCCTGTAGTTGAAATAATCGTGGCAACCCGAGTGGTGTTCGGTGAGTATAAGCAAGCTGTACGTTTGAAATTAGTGTCTTGCTTTAAAAAAACAACTTACTTTCAGCAGTTAATGAACAACTTTCGTGGCGTGGTCGATGAAGCCTTTGATTTATGGGCCATTGCAGTTGCACACTATCTTGGGCGACCACTCCACCATCTTGACCTTTTACTCTTTCGTCGGTACTCGAGTTGGTGAGAGGGGGAGGGGCAGACATCACATTCCAGTGATGCCTAATTCTGCGAGGTTCTCTGCAAGTTGTTCAATCACCTTCCCGCAGATATGCGTGGATAGTATACTGTCGTTAATGCAGTTTGACGGCGTATTACTTCTTTCGTTTGACCCTCTGAACATTACGTAACGCAAGTGTCAGTTTAGTTTTACACCCTCACTAATTTTATTTGTCTCGTTCCAGATTCCAGGACCTTCTTGAGTGGAAAAAGTGAGTACAAATGCTTCATTATTGCATTATTTCCGCCCAGTATCACTAGATTTAAATATCTGTTTATATCTACTCCCAGACCAGTTGTGCATCATAGGTTTCACTCTTTTCCTGCTAATGCCTCGCAGTATCAGTCGTATTGATGCAAATTTTACATATAGTGAGAAGTGACTAATGTTAACATATATATATATATATGTATGAAATGATTTCGTCTGTTGCGAAACACCAGCCGAGACAGTAGTAGCTTATGAGGGATGACAGACGAATAGGTTGAGGTGACAGTAGACCTAGATTTGTAATTCGTTTGCTGGTTGAAGCCGTACAAGTCTTGGAGTTGAAATTCTTCACCGCAGAACTGCGTACAGTTTTGCTCGCCTGGCGGTGTCAATACAGGACTTGTTGTTCAGCACGCTATGAAGAATCTACTAGTCATTCCTCCTAATGTGTCGCGTAGAATGTGACCAAACTTGTGCAGTTCTGTGGCAGCGTTAGCGGCCAAGAGCCATGCCAAACAGCCAACATGTCAACGCATTGTTAGCACCATTATCAACGTTGATGACAGAGTACGAGACGGTGATCATGTCGGCGTTACATATCAGACTGTGTATCGCGCTGTGATCGAACAAGTGGGGCCGGTTTTATAGCCCACAGTATCGTTTGAAGTGTTAAATGAGGTAATTATCCTCAATGTGCACATGACTACTTCAGCAAGTCATTTAAGGAACCTTTGTGGACGAAGGCACTGAAGGTTTAGTGGTGGTGGGTTTGTCTTAATGGCGGTATCACAGGAACGTCACGTGGACAATATTCTAGCTGGTTATGAAGAATCAAGTAAACAGAATAAGTTGCTCCTTCGTTCGAATTAAATCCATCTTAATTCTATTTAAATAGTAGAGAACAGACTGAAGGTTTTTAATTTCTGGTTAATCAAGCCACTTGTCGAAAAACTGATATGGTGGAAGGTTTTATTATTCATAAACTCACGAGAACAAAGTAGTAGTATGGGTACTTCCAAAGGTCAAAACTAAGTAGGGGAATTTTCAAGAGCGCTCCTTCCCAGCTCGCGGACTTAATTTACAGTGGATGACCTACCAATAGATTTAGACACACTAACGAGCACTTGCGGTTGAAGATTACTTCTAATGGTTCACAGAAAAACAAGACTCAAGTTCTCCAAAAATATAGTTAACGTTAATATAAAAAAAGTCAAAGCGCGTACAACTTCGGTTTCTGGGTGACTGCAAGTCAGTGACAGTAAATAACTGTGCGAAGGTCACTATATCAGCAGCCTACAGCACAATATAACTGTACGTAATACAGCGGACCAAAATCTCTCAGGGTCTTCAGCTGCGTCTGCTAGTAATAATCCTTTGCGCGAGTTCCGCTTTAGCTATAGTAAAAACACAGCATGTGTATGACATACCGGTTGTTCGTATCAAGAACCATGCCCCTAAGCAGCTGGGGTTTCTTCATACGCTTACTACTAACGGATTTGCAATATTCGACCGGTGGACCGTGAAATATGAATGCCAACCAGTCGGCTGCCCAGGCGGTAGCCGTGTCCAGCCGACTGGCTTATGGCGTGGACTGAGATCTTCCAGACACAAAATCTGCGGTTGAAGATTTCAGGTAAGATAGCGCTCAGTCTAGTTCTTCGAACTGAATGTTACGTTTGTTTAACTGGTGTGAATTAGTGAAGCGGAGCCAAAAAGGAGACAGTTAAAATGTTCCCATATGCCCTTTTTCACTTGCGACTGTTCTGTGACTTATAGTGAAACTTTTGTGTTTACCTTTGACAATCTCGGTCAGCACTGTGTTTCAGTCTTTAACTCTGATTTCTTACTATCGCATTCAACCACTAATCTGTTGCGGTCGACAGCGGTTAGCTGTTGCTGATGGCGATATTGGTTACGGTGTTGTGCCTTTTCCTACGTACCTGATAACTTGAGCGTTAACCACGAGTGATGTTTGCGTAACCTTTATATATGGTGATTCCGTCATGTGTCTACCTAGGTGGCTGGATAGTTAGTCAACCCAACTCACTCTAACAAACAAAAGCACCTCAGTTTAACTCCCGGTTTCAAAAAGCACACGTACTGCTGTTAGGCTCTAGCAAAATCACGTTTATAATCTTCACTTTTCCTCCTCCGTTTTTGCAAGTCAACAGAAACGTCTTCCAGAATGTGGAATCTGCTGTGATGATTTATTTTAATTCTTTTTGTACGCGGAAACGGGTCAACTACTTCTAGGCGGTCTGCAGACAGGCTACCATTCGCCAACTTTTAGAGGAATTTGGAGATCAAGAAGTACAGTGGCTTAGTTATTATCCTTGTTTGGTGATCTATACGGTGGATTCAAACCAGTAAACATTTTCAATACAAACTATGCTCTCACACCCTAGAATGTCGATCCTACTGCCATCACTTAAGGTGGGGTGACTGAAATCGTTGTAATGTCAGATGTCCACGGGTTAGCTACTCGAGTATGTGTTCGTTCATTTTGTGTTCACCATGAACACTGATTCCAGTACAGGGCACATGTTTTGTTCACATCGTGCAGCTCTACTTGGTCGGTTGTGACTGTGTAACCTCGACTGGTTTGACCTATTTCCGTTCCTAAATGACCACCTACACGGTGCACGAACGGAGTTGTCAAACAAGGTGACCGGGCGAGCGTCACTAATATCTGTGGTTGACCGTGAGGTGGCATGCCGGCGTCGATTCTGGCACGCACAGAACAGTTTGGATGCAAACAAATAAACACACAGATGGATAAACATTTATCCACTCGACACCACGTTTGTAAACACAGGAACACAAAGGCGATTCGCCTGTCCGCGTTAGCTAAACAGAAGGTAGTCACGTGATATCGTTGATGGTGTGATCATGTATGCGTACGGACGAGGCCATTGGAAGGATGTGGTCACAGCGATAAAAAAATATGAGGATTGTATGACCTTGATGCTGCTGTCAATCGCACGTGGACAAACCGAAGCCGAAACTCGGTTACTCTGGTTGGTGTAACGTGCTGAATAGTGTGAAGGCTACACCTTTCAAAACAAACACGAATTTACCAGTACTAGTATGAGACAATAACAGTGCAACCTGTTATACCGATGGAAAGCGTCCAGTAGTAACCTAGAGGCGTCTTTTATGGTGACCGTTTGCTCGCCTTCTAGTTTTTTTATTATACATTTACTAACTTAGCATACTGAATACCTCAGACACTGGAGAGAAGAAATCCTCATTGAATTATTTTCGTCTAATACAACACTGCTGCTACAACTACTACGCGATAGCATAAATCATCACCTCAGAAGGAATTATGGAAGTACGCAACCACAGTGATTGTTTTAACTAACTCAGATCAGACACTGAAAATGAATCTTTGTAACAGTATAAAGTTTTGTAAAATGACCTGGGTCAACGTGGAATTTGCTAGCTGTTAGTACCACAGAAGTACTTGTTGTTTAGACTCAGAGGAAATTTTCTCAGACACTCCGTCAGATGACTTTTACAAATACATTTAAATGTTTGGCGGTACAAACTCTATCGATAAGTCGAGTGCGATGAAGCAAACGGTATTTATTAGGCGGACACCAAGGCTGAAACTTAGTAATGATTTAGCTAAAACAGCATTATCAGCCACGTGACTGTTAGCCGCGGGTAACGGCCATTAGTTGTATCTGAAGACTTGTCATCCGTAAAACGTGTTGCAGTTTCAGCGGATAATCTAGAGTATTATTTAGAAACTTATATGCCGTGTGCCGTTACTGACGTCGGTTACCTGATACACTGCCGAAAATGGTGCGTTTCATTTTGCAACTGTAGACCGTTGACGAAGTGATGAACATCTGTTTGGAGTATCTTTGATTTCTTCACCACTATAAACACCCGGGAATCAAGCGCACGACTTGTGAACAAGCGTCATAATGTCCACCAAAAGATACTGGTTCTAATACTTATACATTAGGCCACGGGATCGTGATAATCGGGGTTGCAGGGAGACTTGCGTGCACATAAGCCATTTTCAACCCCTTCGCCCCAGTTTGCAGAACGCAACGAACCACCGATCGATTTCAATGAGTACATCATTTGAGAGAGATAAAATCAGCCCTCATTAAGCGACTTTTATAAAATAGTATGAAGGAGAAATATATTAAAAATGCTACATTTCGCCTGGTGAACTCAGAATTTCCATAGTTCTCGAGAGAACTAACTATGGAATAAGCAGTTATTTCGTGACTGGATTGAACAAAGATCGCATACACATTGGTTGTCCGCTGTACCATCACCCTCACGCATCGTCACATTTTCGAAAGCCAGAGGGCGAGAGTTGACCGAAAGGGGGCATCTGGGAATTGTTTGAGAGATAGCTGTGGTTCAGCGTTATTACCAAAATGTCATAGTAACATGAAGACCATGGGACGTAATCCTGGTGTGTCGTCCCGTTGTTTTTAAATGGTAGATACATTATGAAGGAGAAAGTTGATAGTGGGCATCTTGTATCACAGAGCGAATAGCTTGAGAAATTATTTGGCGAGAGATTGAATGTCACTCATGTTTCCTGAAAGCGGACGGACAGAAATGGCAAAGCTTAGGTTAAACCTCGGTGTTTTTCAACTTGCAACAGTAGTCAGCGCTAACTTTCGGCCATCTATTGTTCCAGAAGTTTTCTACCTCAGAATTTCGGTCAATTGTGGCTTGCTGATAATCCTCTTACTTAATTGGTTGAGATGACTAATCAATATCCACCTGATCCTCCCGACACAAGTCTATTCATTTTTTGCCATAGGATCAAGATCCTCATGCTTCAAAGTGTTTCATGGGCAAAGTGATACCTACTGCCGTTGACGGTTGTAATAACCGCTCATTATGTACTATAAGTTAGGGTTAAAGAAACGTATTTGTGTTCATTCTGGTATCTAATAAATCAGCCCTCCCTCCTAGTAACTAATTCGAAGAACACACTCGTGTACTTTTGAGTCTCATCTTCTTTTAGAATAAATCATCTAATCTGTGCCAACTATTTCTACACAGGTACGTTTGTTTCAAGGCGCCTTTTGTAATCTCCACGCTGCACACTGGACTCAACTTCCCGTTAGATTACAAGAACCTTCGGGTTGTCATCGATCTTGACGACATTGAAGTCCAGTGGAATTGGGGTGCTCTATTCTATATGCTTAAGTGAGTTCCTTAAATAACAACGACCCTTGGTATTAGATTCTTTTATGTAAGGTATATTCTGCACAGTATGTGAACTACTATATAAACACTACACCGGAAGTGAACATCAACCACCTTTCGTTTGTGGATATATCTATCACTTTGTCGATTACCAACAGATTCCCAAAAAATTACTATAGTTAAACACTGACTGCAGGATTTGGTGGGCCTTTGTGTGATTAATTAACACAGTACCGATCAGTTTGCTATCCTGCCATCCACAAAGTTGAACATGTAACTCCCGGTTTGGTCACAAAGATATGTGGCTCATAAACTCTAACCAACTAGAGAAAGTGTAGTTTAATACTGTTGGTCAAAATGAGATAACAGGAATATCTTTTTAATTTGCTACAGTGATAGTCACCCACTCTCAGTGCACAACTACTAATTTTTTTGACATGATCTTTTCTGACAGCTTGAATTACGTAACGGGTTTGCAAAAAGCCAAGAAGTAGCTGCACCTGGGAATCAATAATAAGCTGACCAGCGTACACCAAAATAACCTATGACTCCTAAAAATGTGCCAAAATAATGATTTAGATACTTATTAGGTAGACCGTGGTGTCTCAGTCATTGGATTTGCAGGTATGTGAGTCACGCTTCTTCGCATTTGCAACTCAGTCGTAAAACACCCTCCCCTGACTGATTTTAGGTTGGTTAAGCAGTGAAAGTTGTCAGGTTCTCTTTGAATATGACATGTCGTTCAGTATGTTCGGATTTCGTCGAACGATTCAATTTACTGCCCGCCGGGATCACACATAAAACCCAAAAGTTCTCAAAAACCATTGTTAATTTCACAATTGCTTTGTAAACTAGTGGTACTGTGGTGGTTTTCTACTAAATTACAACTAAACAAGATAGCAGGCGAATTTTAGTTCCACTTTTGTGTGCTGTATGTTACTGTTCAGCGACGTGACTGTTATCATTACTTGGCATAGTTGTCTGTGAAGTAAACGTAAGGCACTGAAAGTAAAAAGAAAGGTGTTTTACTGTTGACTCCTTACATTCACTTAGAGCTGAGCCTTTTGTATACAAGGGGTAAACAATGTAGATAGAAATGATTTGAATGTTTGAATGTGGACGTGGCTATTTGTGGTAGTCAGTTCTTTTCCTCTTCTCTCCTTCTCTTAATACCCAGGGATTGCTTTTTTTCTTCTTGGTTGTATGACAGTTAAGCATTAGTGAGAACCACTGACGTATTACCTTCTATGACGGTTAGGAGGTAGATATTTCAAAATCTCTCAATTTGCAAACGTTTATGGCACTTACATAGCACTGAAGGCGCCGACGAGTTGTTCAAGTCAGTTTGATAGATTTACGGTCTCACTAATATTCCAGAAACCCTCATTAGGCTGCAAAACTATTCAGAATGGCGCAACCCACGTGTACTGTACGGTAGTGCGAACACGTTTAGCAAGTATTTGAACTAATTACGTTTGTTCAACACGAATAAAATGTCTCTCTTCAGCATAGAAACTTCACTAGAAGAATCACTCATACCTTATTCCTGTTTTTTGTCAAATCAGCTGAGCTTCTGTTGAATGTCTCATCTCGCTGTAGAACAAAGCCAAAAACACTGATTGCAGACGCGTAAAGCATCACAAAGAGCTTGCTTCACTTCTTGCAATGCAATCACCATCAGGTTACCCGCAAGGAATGGGTTTCTTTCCCAAGACGCGTAAAGGCGTTTAAGGCGGAACATCCAGAATATGCCGGATTAAAACACCCAGTTTCGAATTTGAAAATGTGATGACTCGGTATATCATTGAAATTTAATGGCTAAAACCAGTTGAATGTCCCGACAAGTAGGAGTTCCGCATAAATTGGCATGGCTGCCAGAGTTCTTCCTTGCACTTTAATCTCGGGATCTAGGAAGCGCGGAGATCAGAGTGCGGGCAACGGAGAAATTCGCATGCTGTTCAAGGAACTAAAGTTTGATAACTCTAGTTCACTAGACACTGCGGTTTCTTCTAAACCCAGCACACGCAGCATAGTGATGAATACCATAAATGCAGTCAGTTATCCTAGGATTATCTACGTTTCAGTAAATACAGCTTTAGGATGGCCAAACTACACTGAATATCAGCACCTCTTGTAAACGTTGACTAAATGAATCAATAGCGAGTTCACAGTACACACCGTTTCCCTGGACCTGTTAGAGATTTTGGAAACCAGGAGTTCAGATGAAAAACAGAAAGTGGCCACATTGTGTCACGACATAATTTCTTAAGGAGCACACGGGTGACACCACATGTTGATGAGTCCATAATACGTGCGCATACATCCGCCAATTCAAATCTCTGTGCAACTACCAAATTGCTCCCGCAGTAGGGGACCTTGCAGTAAACGACTAATTGGACGTCGAATAATCGAAACATCTAGGTTGTGCAGCCCAGAGTGCTGTTGGAGTTTGAGGTTAGCCTCGTTCGGTTCACTGTGTTAAAGTACCAGACACCATGGCTGTTGGGTTTCGTAGACCAATTATTGCTTCAATCGGGTTGAACCGAGCGGTGTGACCATGCTCACGCAGGCTCAGTCCAGTTGACCTCAAAATTCAAAAACTTGAATAAACGAGCTATTAACAGGATGAAACATGATTCAGTGTTGAGTGAGCGTGCAATGATGAAAGTGAAGTAAGCCTACTTGACAAGCGGTCAACAAGTTATCAGAAGACTCCTCGCTTTAATATCTAGTCAAAAGCTGTTTATGGTGCCCGACCACAGAACATATACAGAAAGAATATGGTCAAATACTGAAAACGAACGATTTCTGCAACTGTCCCCTGTAGATGATGTAACCGCCATTGCTCACAGGGCATTAATTTGTCCTCTCATTATGTCAGTTTATCAAGACTTCGTGGACTACTATGAAAACCACATCTGACCGTTTCAGACAAACATCCTCCGGGTTGCATCCGAGTAATTTACGACCTGTATAGAAGATTGACATAAACTTAATGCGAATTGCAGTCACTCTTCCTGTATGGAACATTCCGATACCTTCAGAGTGTTGTTCGTTAGCTTGAACAACAAAAGTCGACCTGCTTGAGCAGCCGAAAGTGTGTATGTAAAGCATAATTTCGTCCAATATTTGAAGCAGTACATCTCATGTATCTGTTTTGCCACAGGGTATAAAATGCAGGATGTTAGCGTTTCGTTTTGTGCTACTAAGAACGAGTTCGGTTTGAATTGTAATCCTGGAACGCTCTCGCTTGTATGAGCCGAATTCCACCACTCGCCTCAGACGCAACTTGCAGATGCTAAAGTTCACACATGCAGACCTCACGCCAATGTCATACGACCGGTGCTTAGGTTTGCACCCGCTCATACGCACACAGTCGCGAGCGTGGTTCCCACGCCCGTTTAGTACCAAAGTACAACCATGTGACGGCGCACTTAGGACCATGTGACTCGTCATACGCGGTGTCGAATTGACGCCGGTAAGAACGACAGCACGAATTACACATCGGTCGACCATTCGTGCACCATCTTGCATGCGGGGTTGCCCTAGCTAAAACCACTCTTTTGCTGCATAGATCCACAGTATCCTCACAAATCACAATTGATACACCTAGTTATAGTTGAGTCTCTCCAGATCGCTGCTGGACGATAATTCTTGGAATGACTTTATTTTGTGTTTACAATAGGCCTTTGTTTTGTAGCGCGAAATTTATATTAGATTATATCACAGGAAACGCTTTCTGCATTCTTACGATTACACCAAGAAATGTTTGACGTAAGTAAAAGTATATTCACATTCATCCTTTCTGTCAACTCATGTTGCTTTGCTTCTATTCTCGGAACTACTCGATTCGGTGTATCATCTAAGTTGTTGTAAGTCCAAATGAGCTTTAATTTGTCGAAATCAGACGCACCGGTAAAGCCAATGTTAGGTAATATTGAGCGACCTCCAAACAAGACCTTGACTGTTGCGCAGCATTCACCTGTCGAAGACTTCGAATGCGGTTTAATGCAACCATTTATAATGCTGATGACCTCTTAATTTCACAGCCGCCACAACCCACAAGTTCGAAAACACCACAACCGATGCAGTCGACGTTGTACGCTCAAAAACAAATGGTGGGCACTTACTTGTTGGCGTTGATCTAGCTGCAATAGCCGCTGGCGTTCCACTTAATAATTGCTGAATAAATTGAGAATATTCACATGCTTCCTTTCACGAGAATAAGCGCATGAAATCTTATTGTCTTCCAGTATATCCTTGTTCATCTTGAGATTTGTACCGCAGGGCATCACATTTAACCTTTGATCGTTCCACCGATCCGTTCTTGCTCGGTTACGATGATACTTATTATCGGTAGGCGTACAGAAGCATGCATTTTGCAGCATAAGTTTTCATATTAACCTGTCCTTAGGATCCAAAGATGGCTGTACATAACCACCACCAAATATAGCTTGCACCCAACGGCTTGTAGATCCACTCATTCACCCGATACCCAGTGTGATCTCAAATGACCCAAACCAGGAGGCATATGTTTGGAGGACTTTGTGTTCTAGTCTGTCAGTGTTGGTTAACCAGCTATTTCAGGATACGTCCGTCAACTATCCTTCTGATGTGTCTCAGCCAAAGAAACTGGCTGAATATCGGCATCCCACCTGATCAGCGAAGTACATAAGCGTTCGGAACCATATCCAACCAACGACTACCCAAGGTACGTCGTAGATCTTGCGAGCAAAACGGCTCATATCCGGCAAATTCTGTTACTATAGCATCCAGTTCCCACAGTAGAACAGCATTATGGATGAAATTATTGCGCGGTAGACAAGCAGCTTGGTTGTAGTATACACGCTGCTGTCATGGTAGATACAGCTGTCAAGAAACCGGAAAGTAAGACTCGACCAAGTGAGACCGCAACTCACAGTCCACGGAGAGATCTGTCGACGGATTGCTGCCGAAGTATCAGACAATATCACACACCATTGCAATGGGTCCGTAAGCTATCGAGTGTGCTGGACTTTCTGTCCCTACGCTTTATGCGAAGGTTTGTAGGCTGCTATTCTGTAAGTTTTGATAACCGGTGGAGCACGTGAAGTGATACAATTTCGCAAAACCAGTTTCCAACTGTTTTAAAATACAGCATCGCAAATTTGGAAATTTGTGGTTGATTGCTATCGTATAATGGAGACAGCGTTTTAGGTAATTTCTTGTTTCACTCACTTTACATTGCACAATCTAGTATAGGCAGTCCATTTAGTCTGATGAGTTAGGCGTGGTTACTATTCATGACAAGTGCCAAAAATTCAAAACAATACCACTACACGAATTCCAGGATTAGGGTAAAATCAAACCATGAAACCATCTGCCACATGTGTTGTGTAACTTCTCAGCCCAGTTGATGGAACAGAGAAATGTAGGCATGTTCGGCTGAGAGCTCCTATTTCGGTACAGCCGAAACCCAATGTTACGGATTTTACTCCGTACACCAGTAGAACAAATCAAACTCACCGACAAAAAGCAACGTTATATGCAAAATCAAATGTAGTTGCTGCAAAAGACATTGCATCAGCCAAACTGGGGGAAAGTTATCTACACGAAAACACACACATGAGCTAGTTGTGGAAGGACACGCTTATTTTCCGTTAATCTTCGTCCACAAGGATCAAAGTGGACACACACATTGCATGACCTCCACGGAAATTCGTATTCAACCAGATAACAAACGTACTAGCGAATTTCTTGAAGTGTAATATTCATCAGTCGGTTCAGTAACAAAAACAGACTGAATTGAACAAAATCTGTGAACGGACACGGGCAAAATACTCGATTACATTCCAAAGGTGGCACAATGGTAATAAGCAATCTGAACAGTTCAGATCGATGGTTAAGTCTGGACAGTGCATAACCAATCAGCTGGAAATTCACTGATAAACAAATGACAGCCCTAAACTAATGAGAATTCAACTTCAAAGTTCAACAGGAACAACAGGTGACCAACCGGACCCCAAGTCAAAAGTTTAAAATCAACAGTAGACAACCAGTCCGAATGCAGATAAAATGATCAAATCACTTCCGTACATAACAACGACCATTCACCAAACTTCATCAACCTCTACTCTTAAGCTTATACGCTCAGACCCCTACGACCTGCTGATATCACTTCACTTGGTGATGGAAAGTTTGCAAACTACATACCAGACTCATCAGGTAACCGGCTGTCTTATCTGCAAACACGAATACTCAGTCAGTTGCAAGAATTTTTCATCGATGGTTTCATATTTCCCTGATATCGGTACCTTAACCTATAACGTCCATATTTTTGCGTAAATCTGTGTGTTATGGATTGTAGTCGGATGTACATTATTGAAATTTGTACAAACTGGGTCTGCTGACTAGGAAAGGGATGTGCATCACATTTTGCTTACCGGTCATGTTTAAAACTGTACTTACGCCACCCCACTAAAAACGGCTATCTAGACGGAACACAGAGATAGGGTTATGGAATAAGTTTGATTGTAGTCCGCTTAGTATTCACTATCATATATCATTCAACTGGCAATAAACGGTTTGTTATCTCGAACTCCGTTTTTTCGGTTTGTCTTTCCGCTTACCGTTTTGAGACATCAGATATATGACAGTCACAATAGCACAACCTTAGACTTCTTGCTAGAGCTTTTTACAGATACATAGTTTTATCGGTAAGTGGATTCTCATTGTTGCTTGACCTAGGCGTTGACTGCCACTCTGCTTACTTGGAACCAAAGTGGTGCTTATCTTCAACACATCATTCAACATTAAGGCCTCGTTATGCCGCGAACATTGTTAAATGGAACTGCATACGTAGCTCCAACTTGGTAGTCGTGTCCGTTTCGCTTTATGCAATGTTGACCAACTTTCCGGCTACGTTTCAGTTGCCATACATACCGATTAACCCACTGTACCTTTAGAGTAGGTGTCAGGATAAACTCTCCCACTCATCTAACCTTTTGATGCGCAAAATGTCTGTATACAAATGTAACTCTAGTAACCGTTTTGACCTTTTTGTGGAGCGATTCGTAAGTCGAGTTGTGCACTTCAATACCACGTGCAAGATAGGAATTGCGCAGTTACGATAATATACGATTTGAAACACAGGAAAAGGGCCACATAAAATATCTTGTTTAATGTGACCTAAAAACGTGCACAACGTTCGAAACCTCTTTTTGAATGTGTTCCTGGCTCTGCACTTATTATCTGTTCCCATGACTTGTTAGCCAAAGTCAAGATCGCTTTAAACACAACAGATAGCTCGTTTTCGTCTAAATTGATTGGATCAGCGCAACTGCAAGGCGCAAGAAACACGCACCTCAATCAGACAGCAGACTGGCGCTCTTGACTTGAGAAAAAAAGCAAACAAAGTTTATTAGTGGGCACGCTTTTCTGGTACAACACACAGCCAGTTGTTCGCATCGGTCTGTTGTAGCCTCACGTGTTACCATCGTGTAGCTACTAGTTTTAAAAAAAAACAAGCGAAAACGAATGGAAGCCGATAAACATATCTTTCGTATTGCGTTGATATCCTGGGTTTTACAATAGCCTCACGGTTTGACTGAGATGGAATAATTGTTGACGCTGTAGCAAGTTAGTCCGACTTACTGAACATCAACTTCTGACGGGCTGAACTCCAATCCATTTTTCTATAAGGTAGTTGTGTTGATCAGTGCGCTATCAATCTCATGATGGGCACGACCACACTGTCAAATGCAAACGTCTAATCATATTCTCTTCTGAATATTGCTGACAGTGTCCAACCGTTTCGAGAGGAGGCACAGTTACTGTCCTGTCAACTACAGTCGGTGACTGCGCGATTAGAAGTACTCATCCAGTTGAAATCGGTAGAGTAATTAAACGTAATGGAAGTGTTTCGGTTACTGGTAAATAGCAGATGACGTAAGCCGGTAAAAATTGAGCAATTCTCAGTCTCATACACAATTCAGCCATCCACCTTTAAATGTTAATACTAGACTGGAGTTTCGCTCTTTCTAAAACAAGCATCTGTTAGACGTTCTGTATGGCGAGTTTGAGAATGGTACGGTGAGCCTGCGTCCGCATTTGTGGCTAAACTTGCGTCCACCTGGGCTAAGAGGCATGACTCACCAATCAATAGATCTTCGAAATGAGTTATGGGATAGCCAAAAGGCTCGCAAATGTTGAATGCAACGGCCACGGGAGGATAGACAACGCAGGATGTGCGAGCTAGAGTGCGAGTGGTTTTGCCACTAGATTGGCTGATCGCTGAAGATCACTGATCACTAATTGCTCGAATGACACATGGCAGGGCTGGATTAGTCGATCCGTCCCACAAGACAGCCAAAATTTCAGGGAGTCCGCTAGGGTACTTAGTTCGAACACTCCAATCGCCACCGTATACGTGGTATCAAAGCAACCCATGACCATTTTACAATTATGCGAAAAGAGTTTCGTTAGTGTAAAAGAAAACCTTGCTAACAGACCCGTGAATTAAGTAACTCTTTGTTAAGCAGCGATAAATGCGCAAAGCTTGTTAACAAATGAACTCATTTCTTAATTTTTCAACAGATTTTAGAACTGCTACTACTAACGTGTACAGTACTACTGATAACTACATGCAATAGAGTTTGCAAATGCTTGCAGTTTTATCCATGGCATCTTGTCCCATACGTTTGACAGACAACTGAGTTCTTCGAACCCGGGTACATATGCCGTTTTCTGCAGCCAAAATGGACTGGCACTCTCAAAGATAGAATTGTCAGACCAAAACTTCGAAATTCACCTCACAGATCATGTTAGGATACTTTCAAACATACTACCATTAAGGGCAAGTTTTCTTTCGATTTTCGGCTGCCTCATTCAAACCAGACAACCGATTACGTTCCTGAATTTTCGCACTCAAATTACGGCAGTAAATCGGTAAATTGCGCTGTGTAAGAAAGTGTTTCTGCAACACGTTTATACAACAGTGGGTGTCTACGGTGAGCCGGCTGAATGGCCGACCAGGTGGCCGGAATTTAAGGCTTACATCTGAAGAAACCTGAAAGAGATTTGCAATTAACATGTGAAAAAAAGAAGAAACCTTAAAAGATACTGAAATTGACCGGTGATTGTCTGTATCCGAAGGGCTTCTTAGAACTGATTTTACCTTCAACATCTTCAGTATAATAACGGTGAAAACCATCAATGTACAGAAAATTATTTAGATGATGAGGATATAACTCGTTGAAACCTGGATAGCTCTAATGTCTGACCACCGGCCTCACATTTTGGTAGATGTTTGTGAATTCGGGAAGATATAGCAGATCCTTAGCTCCGATTCAGAAATCTGGTTGAGTCATGGATTCAGTAACTCCCTAAGTAGCTATGTCCGGGTGTTACAGACTTAAGGCATCCTAGTCTTGTTGTCAATAGTTACGGAAGATTGATACGAATGTAAACTAGGCGCTCTAGCTGTGAATGATCACTCTGGTAGAAATTTGTTTGTAGAGAGCCAGAAGAAACTTCCTGAAACTGATGTCTAAATCACAAACCATCTGGGGTGACTCTTGAATATGACAGCCGTAAGGTCTAAATGATTCGCTTGCGCAAACAAGAAGCTACATTAGCAGCGTCTAAAATATACTGTGCGACCGCTTATGGCCGAACAGCGAGAGGTCCGTAATACACACAACACGGGCTATAGGAGAAGCCCTTTTGTGACCAAGAAGATATCAGCCACATACATTTGTTCATCACTTTAGTCATATACGATGCATTTTGTTGAACATCTGGAAGCTTCAGCAACAACTTTCGCTCTGTCATAGCAGCAAAAGGAATACGCCAACAGGAAGAGATTGGGATCAAAACGTTTGTTTGCCATGCTGAGAGTTGGGAGTGGTTAGGTATCGAACCAGCTGCGTAACTTCGCTATTCGGAAGTTTTCTCTGTCACACTGACAAAGGGACACGTCCTCCAACGTTTTGCGATGAATACTTCAACCGCTCGTTCACTGAACGTAGTATAGCGGATTATCTAACCGGAGGTGTGGGTACTTTAACTCTCGGCAAAATACCTCAAATCAGCTGGGATTTACGCCCAAAAGCCCACAGCGAGCGGATCGGGGACAGTATGGACGACCTTTTGAGCCATCGCTCAACTGGATCGGGTCAACGAAAGAGACATGACAGTGAAAACGGGATGGATAACCAGATCGGGGGCGCGATTATTCCATCACTCGGAGGAATATCTCAATATGGTCGTAAAATAAGGTCACAGGCCATAGTAGGTAGATTGCGGACAGCGCGAGCGATCGGACGAGCCACCCCCCAGCGAGTTCGGCCCAACGGACAAGGAATGGCAGGTGGAAAAACCCTTGACAGAAGGCGTCAGACACATACTAACGGGGCCGAAGTGCACAGGAAGTGCGAGCGGAAACTATAGGTGTTTTGGACCGGAATTCTGACTCACAAACGCGAGCGCACGTATAGCATGACAACCAGCGAGTTGGACAACAAAGATTGTGCTTTGTTGAACGCCTTCTCGCTACAGTACCACCATGTACTATGTCACGCCTCGTTTAACTGTCAACCTGTTAACCCTAGCTAGTCCAGCGACTAATTGGAGTTGCGATTTACAGTCACAGAGTTGCTAGCATCGATCGATCCAGTTGGTGTGACGCAACCATTGGTAGGCGGACTATATCAGTCATACTGTCTGGGGGTGTCAACCCAGTATGACCACGTTTCTAAGTTGCACAATGTATATTTACTCCCACTTCTAACTAATGCCGGTCTGATTTTCTAATACGTATCTTCGAGCAAGCTGTAAAACGAAGTGGATTTGTATCATTTACATGAGCCAGCCGCTTGTGCTGTGACATTTAGCGGTTCTTCTTTTACTCGAAATCTGCTGTGTTTTTACATACGCACAAGCGTACTTTGTTGTCGATACAGCTTAATTCTGAGTGGTGGTGCACTAAGTGGCCTTTGCTGATTGTCGCTTCATTTTGCTACACTCTTTGCAGTTCCTTCGGGTCCCGTCATGCTAACTTTCAGAGAACAGCATCTAGTGATTGACTAGAAATTTGAGGGTGGATCACGACGTCATCGCAGAAGGTTAGGTGGAAGAGTGCGCGTGTATAGCTTCAGCAACGAGTGATTCAACGATGGCATGAACATTATCAAATTAGATGATGGTATTGATTTAGTCCATACACGTGCTGATATCTGGCCAACTGGAGGAAATGAACTGGTTCTTCTGGACGTTGCCGTGAATGGTTTGAGCTAGATCAGCTTATTGTGTCTTTATTATCAAGTTTATTCCCCAAGCACTATCTGCTATTTCAAAGTGCTCCAACCGACCCATAAGGCTGTGTACAAGAGTTCAAGCCCTCCACATTGAAAAGTCATGCTGTGTAAAACGTTCCGTATTTGCTCACCTATGTACGATATTCAGGCCACGGTTTCCAGCCAGATGAAAAAGTGATAGGTAGGAAAGGTCCGTACATAAAATGACTGATCAAAGAATGAGCGTTGTTCGGAAACGGTCACTTGGATGATCGATAGGCAGAAACAAATGAATGTACCCCACTTGTGAAGCGATTCGACGAGGTCTTGTTATTCTCCTTAATAACCAGCTATCCCTGACCATTTGTTAGATCTGTGAGTGTGCTGAACCTGTGAGTTTCTACACGGGCAGAGTACTGTTGAAAACTGTTCATTTTATGACTGGAGCTTACTTCTGTTCAGGCGTTGTTTGAAAATGTTTTACAACAACATGTTCCGGTCCGATTGGTTACACGCATAAGCGTTAATCGATATGACAGTATAAATCAGAATAGCAACCTCAGCAGAACTTAAATGAGAGAAAATAACCTTAGAGATAAGTATTGTGGCGGATTTGTTAATGTAGAAACGATCCAACTGCAAAATTGCGGACCTCAGCTTGATTTGAGCCAGGTACGGAAACCGCGTGCCGGGACGCGATAAGTAACTGGTAAGTGTTGCTTAGACAAACTGGATAATTTGATGGATTTCATATGGCAGTGGGGTTGAGTGGGCCACTGAATCCAAATGCGAAATTCCTTAGGTTTTGGCGTAGCGATATAGCTCAACTGGTGGAGTATTGTTGTGTCTGGGAATGCTGTTTCTGTCGCTGGAATCCAGTCGAGGTAAAGATTGTGTGCATTTGGGTCTTTTTAAACCTAGCGTGTGTTACATCTATAGGTACGTCGTCATTCATGAGTAGACCTTGGAAGTGATGCTGGGTAAACAGAAGGTCCTTCTAGGGATGCAGTTTTAGTTTGTAGTAAGTAGGAGATATCGAAATTGTTGACTTCTAGGCCTTCTAGATGGACTTCGCATCCACGGTAGGTTAAAGAAGGCTATCCGCCAGTCTCTCAGTTCTTCTAGTTTTATGTAAAAAGCATTGTACTTAACACTTTTATGTAACTAGATTCTGTCAAAAGGTTCCATTCTATCCAGTATCTTTTTCTCCAGTGAAGCTTTAGAAGCCTTATCGTTAAGTGAAACCCTGCCGGTATGCATTTTCTGGTCCAAGTCAAAGTTTTGTCGTAGAGGAACTGTAGGTAGGCATCTATTACGCCGTGATGAAATCTTTTCGGTTCATGAATATTAGGTCGTTGATAATGGATACTCAGGCGAGGGCGCTTTTTGAAGCAGTTCTACTTCCCAATTCATACTTAACCGAAGTATTTATTGGGATGCAGAAAGTATGCTGCTTGCAGTTAATTTAATCTCTTGAACGACGAAGGAGACAGAGTGGTTTCCAACATTCAGGTCGCCTGGACAAACCACATACTACTGGACAATATCCAATGCGACGGTAGGTTGGTATGAGCTGGCTTGTTTAAATCGTGACTGACAGTAAGTTTCAGGTATCAGAAATAGTCGGAAGTACAAATAGCCTCATCTGCAATCACAGAAAGTTTTCAACGCCAATCAATCTGTGATGTTCTAGGAAACAGTTTATATGGAGTTCACACTCACAGACGCTCGTCTGATACAATATCTGAAAGAGTGAGCAAAACTTCTGAGAATGCCTATAGCGACGGGAAACTCCAGTTGTGTCTAGCAAACCTACACCTACTAATCCCGTAACACAGTTATTACCTAAACAATGTATTTCTCATGTGCGGACTGGTAAGAAAACATAGACACGAGCAGATTGGACGCAGTGATAAACTTCCCATTGTGAAAGTACGGGAGTTTGCTCAATACCGGTTAACTGCATCGGTGGCACAACCAGAAACCAGAGTAGAGGAGCACAAGGGAAAAAAATTTGCATTGGGCCTGACCTGAAACGGTCTTATCTTTGGAGGACGTACAAGCAACAAAAGCGCTCACACAAGCTGTTGCCTTCAAGACTGGAGTAGATCAACATCAGTATAGCAGAACGGTGATGGGCTATTACATAGAATTTATTAGTAATAGGCCACGTGCAAAACGGTTTATTTGAACGCACGTCCGATTCAAAAAGCAGACTTACTTAAATCATGATGGTGGATAGTAATAACGAACAGTTCAATCAAGGCGCACTGCGACTGCCGCCCAATGGTAATCAGTAATGTAAACGCCTGTTTCTTTGTGAAAGAGTAGTTTTTCTGATAAATGGTTCTACTTTACTGCTGGAGTCCCCGTTCTTCTGAGCTTTCCAGTGCAGCAGCCAAGTATGGGACTTACTCAGGTTACCACTTATCACACAAAAATGGTTTCCGGTCATCGCATTCACCCTGACAGTTCATTCTCAGTGGCACATCATAGAAAAGAGCACTTGGTGAATTTCGTTGAAACAATTAGTGTTAATGGGTCTTTCAACTCAGAAAAAATATCACCGCCCATAAATGATCACTTGGTACCAGAACTGTTCCACCTGGTGATTTATTGCTAACCTTTGATTAAAACTACTGTGGTGAGATACCAACATGGTTTGATTCAAAAATTTATGGTTCACCTCAAAACGTTCAATTTCGAGAGCAAACACTACAGTCGAAATAAAAGTGCACAATGGCAAACACTGAACGATTGCAGTCGTGTTTCATTTGTTGACGCTTTTATTGTCTATTAAAGATATGCTTTCTCATTTTGTAGGCTTCATGAGAAATGCGCAGGTCGGAGGAAGTCGAAAGTTCATGGTAGATATTTGAAACTGCGTTCGATGGTTTGGATACATAAAAGCGTTGGAGAATAATGAGGTGGCAGATGGTAACAAAAAAACTATAGGGAATTGAGTAGAAACAAAACTCAACCGTAGCCTCCTAAGCATAAAACTGGCGTACATCAGGGTGCAGAAAAAACAGTGAAATATTAAGTCAGGTGTGCATTCATGTTATCGCAATAAGTCTGATGGCCAATCTGTTTATGAAGTAATCTGATGTGTTGAGTGAATGTTATATCTGCATTTAAATCTGTCTGATCACATCGCCGTTACGACAGCCTCTGACGGGTTTTTTCACACTAAACAAATCCCAACACTGAAGAAGTGTCGTTGCAGATTATGAGGTTCGTTGGATGTTGCGGCTTTAGCGAGTTACCTGTAAAACCGTTGTTTTTACTACGTGAAAGCACATTTTTTAATGGTTGGTGTGGCTGATTTAGGGCTCTTCTTTCTAGGACTTATCTTTCTTCAGCACGTCGATAGTTCATTAAACATTATCTAATATTTTGCAGCTTGATGGAGTAATGTAGACCGCATTGTCATTCTTCGGTAAACGTTTTCAAAAAAGACAGTATCGTCCCAAAATCAACGACGATTAGCTCGAATAGTTACAAACGACATAGTTATTAACCCAAGCAATGGATTCACCTATACGTCCTTGGTGCACAGTTGAGTGATAGACTAAGTTCAGTTGGGATTGCTGTTCTAAAATCATGTTCATTGGCAGTAGTATCCAGACTCACATCGCACTCCAAGTCACCCTCCAATTTTCTGTCTTTGACACATCAAATTCTGACATTTGTACACATTAGAAACGATGTATTGACAAGCTATAGGATTCCGGAGTGTATAAAACGAAAGCGTATGCCCTGTTGTAGAACTCTGTGAGTACCTGTAAGTGCACAATACCAGTCTGAGTGCACAGTCCATTTTGACATTAAGGCAGCGGGCTTATAGGTAGTCGGCAAAAGCTGAAAAGTGGAGGCATCATACAGAACATCTGGCATAACGTCAACTGATCATCCAAGTTGAAAGCTTTATAGAAATCTAGAAGGAAAACATCCATCAGTTTGCTCTCAGTGACCGCTATTTTTCGTTCTTTGCAAACGGTTAGTGAACTGACGATGCTCAAAAACCAATTTTGAAGTCCATGGTGATTATTGGAAGCAGTAGAAAGCAAACAAAATGCTCGCGCAATGCACCATCAGTTAAGTTCTCCAGGATCTTTCAGGTAACGAACAATTATGTAATCCTCAAGTTGACCATCACTCACATTTGACTGCAGCCTTCGCATTCAGATAGACTTTCCAGCCAGCCTCTTTCGAAAAGAAGCACTAGACTCGAGTTTCGCTCTCATTATGTAATCGGTCGTTAACTAACGGGAATTTTGTGGTCACCTTATTTGAGAGCTGATGACACTGTATATCTATCATGATATGGGGAGCTTGTTGATCCAAGGAGACCAAGTAAACAATCCACAATGTGGTCTCGAAAGTTTTAACACTTTTTAGCTTGGCTTTAAGCTACCTAGTTACGGAGTTAATATATGGTTAAACAAAAATTAACCTGTATACATCTGTTCAACTTTCTTAATGGAAAGTTATAATAACGCAGTTAAAATTAAATTTTAAAGGTTAGGAGGGCACTATACAATGCTTCAACAAGTGACCGAGGTGATTGATCAAGACGAACTTGACTGTATTGCCTTCCTAACTGTCATGCATTTCACAATAATTTTAGCGAGTTATTCTTTTTGATATCGTTATTATTATTATTTTCTATTTCCTTCTCATTAATGAACTGGGACGTGAAGAAACGCAGTAGAATTATTTCCAAAAGATTTTGATTGTTGATAAACGGTAAACCGTCATCCCAATGTTTAGTAGAAAAGGCCTTATGTAAATCCTTTTTCATCTACTGTTTACCGCTAGGTTGAACAAATGAAAAGCTATAACCTTTGACCTTAATCACGTAGGGTTACCATAAATCAGTTATTGTCGGAACATTGAATATCTTGACTATGGATGCTATTTACCAGTGAGGCGAGTTATACGTACCCTTTCGCATGACCCGACCATAGGTTTGCAAGGGAATATAGATGGCCGTGAAGTGCTGACAATTAGTTTGGTCAGTGGCTCACTATTGATAATATGTAATGCTCCCTTATCAAAGTGTAGTCAACAAATATCGTAACCTTCGGTTACGTACGCTCTGCAGGAACTTTAAAAAATATTCAAGAAGACTCTGGTAAGCATTTTCTGATGAGTATAAGGTCAGGAACAGATTTCTATAGTTGTCTTAGAGATACTAATAAGTTCCTTCTAATTTATCAGGCAGTACTCGTTGTTTGGAGTAAACACACGGGTGATACCAGAAAGCTGTGTATCTAACAGCATTTTAATGGACTCTCTCTCTCTAAAATGAACCACACGCCAGAATAGGATAAATGAGTGCAAAACTAATACGGAATCAATGAGTTACTAACTGACACGATTTATTGGTTTATTTGAGAGAATGACTGTTTTCAGCTTGACAATAATGACGTTATCGTAAGATGAAGTGGCTAGCGTTAATGAGTGCCAAGATAAAGTAAACACGGGTGGCCGACTCTTTCACAACATAAGATGCCCGACTCCCCTAAAGGCATCATTGACATAGATGACCAGTTATACGGTGACGTAAGGTAGCATTTGAATGATCAATTTCTCCGAAGCTACTGTACATCTTTCCTTTCGTTTTTTTCAGAAATAACGAGCATCGATTGATTAATTAACAACAAACAGTTCATGCGACAATGTGTCACGTGGTCCCTCACCCATCAGTCCCAATGTCGGGGGAGCGCATATATCAGTTTCCATCAACATGGTAAAAAGTTACACACCATTTAGGGATCGTCGAGTAATTGGATAGTGAACAAGCATTATAGGTTCCAGTAGTCAGAAAATCTGCCCCCACATAAACGCCCTTGCTATGCATTACGAATTATTAGGTGTGACATCAAACACAATATAAATAACATGAAACGAATGTTGTCGGGTCAGATTCTTTTAATTGTTTTTCATCTATAATAAAAACATCATACAAACCTATAATAGACAGCTTTAATGGAGTTACAAAAGACCATTGCTTACGCTCAGCTGCTTAATGTTAAATTTAGCCACAGCTTATTTAGAACAACTACTTATCATCGCCAGTCGCCACCCAGTCTCCGACACGTTTCACATGATGAAGATTCCATCACGACGCCTTTTGGTATGTAGCGTTTTGGTCTTCTGTGAGCACGTTTAAAGGTTGTGTCCTGGAAACTTTCATGTGCTTAGCCACATCTGAGTTCCATTAAAACGCATCTCATACAACAAACCACTTACTGCTACAACTTTCTGTTTGGGGAAAATTCACTTGTTGTTAAATACGGCACACCTAAACTATGAGGATTTCGGTTTCTTCGTCTGCATGACTTTTCAGTGTTCTGGCATTTGTATACAATAACCGCAAGTAAACATAGGCTATTCAAGATGATGTGTGTGACTGGCAATCAGTTTCTAGTGTTGACTGGTTTAATCTAATCGTTTAATCCCTTCTCCCGAGCTTTGACTGAACTGAGTTTTTCGATTCAGCATATGTATCAAACAAGGGATATATTGAAAGGTTGCAATGGCAGTACTCAACAAATTGTCACCGTTCCTCAAATTTTGCAGTGATTGGTCACGTTAAATGGATCGTTTGCTACCATGTTTAGTTTGTTCCGTTTTTTCTGTTATGTATCGGACCAGTTAACATTTGGACACGTTAACGGAAGTTTAAATTGAGGTTATTTTTCGCTGGTGTAACATCTGACTCGGACATTTTTCACTCATTTTTCCAACATACATCTATTTGTGTTACTCGAAACCACGCGTTTTTGTTAGACCTGGAATAAAGGATATTTATGATAATTCCCCATCAAGATTTTTCATGTGTTTTTTGTGACAATGTTTTTATTTGTTGACAAATTTCGCCGTCTTGTTCAATCTGACCAAATCTATTTTTGCTTCAGCTAATGAGCTACATGAATTTATTGCTACCTTTTTGTTTTCCCATACGTGGCTGCAGCAGTGAACCGTTTGCGGACAACATGCGTCCATCTCTCGTCCAAATATTACTCGGAGTATTTGGAATCCTATTCGTGGTAGCCATAATTCTACTCGTATTGGGTCTGTTTTTGCGTCAACGATTACATAAGGCCACAGCTTCTAGCCCGTCCCTTCCGGATAATATGGAGACAGGGATAGTACAGGCAGATCAATGTCAACGCCAGTTTGTACACCAATTAAGTGAAGAACGTTCCCAGCAGAGTGAACATCCGAATTGCTTAAATCAGAACAAGCACCATCTTGCTAACGCGGCTAAACATCAAACAAAACAGGGTCAGAATCAATGCTATCGGCTCCAGACTTCACAAGGTCCACATCATTTTGTCTACTCGACAAACACACAGTCAGAACCGAGGCGCCAGTCAACCGATGGAGAAGTTCACAACCGTAACACTGAGCAAGATGTGACTCCAAGAGATGAATAGCCCAGCATGGGTACACTGGAAAGAAACGGAACCCATTTTGATCATCATCAGTACCCATAATACATTGGTGTGGATGCACACTTCAATCTAAATACCATGCCACATAATGATAAGCAGTTGATGAGATCGTTTTCCCCACCCACACAAGAGTTTGGTGCTCAAGGTGACTGACAGGTGGCTAACAAGTGATCCTTGGTTATGAATCTTAACCCATCACCGTGCTTTTGTGGAGTGCAAAACTGCATCCCAGGACAGAAGGTAAACTTCAGTCACTAACCGACCGAAATGAAGACGACTTACGACACTTAGTTGGTCGTCTGTCCTTTTCTGTTTGTCTTATACACTTTAATTTTTTAACCACACTGGTTCACTCAGAAAGATCGACGATAGTTTATCTTCGGATATCCTTTGTATTTTTTCAACGCAAAATCTTAACATTACCGAAATATACATTGAGTTTGCAATAATTGACTGCAGTTAGTGCCGAATCATGCTCGACAGCATTTCTCGCGCTTAAACGAAGGTGACTGTTGGTTCGATTTGATAGGAAACCGAACATTTATGAAGCAACCTTATTAGCACTCACCAGCAGAACACGTCTTATATTGGACTCCCGGACTTCACGCTTGCGAGGCAAATCGAATGATAGTCGACTTATTGACCTCGTATGTGATAACCGACCCACCTCTTCAAAGGAGTCATCACGACTGATTGTGAGCTATCGATCAGATAAAAGTTACTGGTGGTCAACACTGGCATAGAGATTAACTTTGTGGAAGAAATGACGGACTATTTGCCACAGTGTTCGTTACTGTGTGTGACCAGTAACCTCAAATTCGAGTACAATATGTAGATCAAAGTTCAACTCTTTTTGTGTACCCTGAAATTTTTAGTTCCATCAGCAGTTTACTCTGAGACACAAAATTAGATCTTTCTAGGCGAATAACATCTTAGTATCACCTTCACCAAAAGTCCCAGATGTTGACATATCTAACTTAAAATTCCAAAGTAATGGCCGTTCAACACCAAAGTCGATACTGGACCGCTTCTTCACCTAGTACCAAATTCGTCCTAGACCGTGTACTCTTCCATTGACAATGAACAGAATAACTGCTCATGGTATACTGTTGAACGGAAATCGGAAGGGGGGCGATTTCAATCATAAGATCGCGCACAGCATGCATACGCGTGCGCATTCGTGGATAAACAAATGATCGGGACTGGCTAGCATCAGCTCGGACACTAATATAGAAAAGGTCATGGCTGATGTCCTCAAGTAGCTGCGACTAGCACAAGTGTAATCGCATTTTAGTAACCGTCACCAAGACAAATTTCCTTGACTTATTGCATTCAATATTCCGAGTATCTGTTCTCAGACGAGCAGCGGTATCAGTCACAGCTCCGTCTGACCGGACGCCATACATTCCGTACCGTGAACCGTTGAATGAAATATGAACAACACATTCAGTACAGACCCATCCTGAAATAGGCCTCTTCTGTTAAATGACGAGTAAGCCCCTGTACGTGATTCTTTGGTCTGAAACGGTAGCGTGCTACTTCCAACAGACTAGATGTAAGCTCACTATTGTTGGAGTGCATATACCAAATAGATACTACGTCTTTTACCACAATGACTCGAAATGAACATCCCTTTATCTTGTCATACACTTTGGTTCCGTATAACACCCTGCTACAGGTAGTTCTTAATCGCCCACTGTGTTCATGCTATCCTACATACTTCCTCCAACGGCAGTAAAAATGAGATATCTGGGTCGGGTCTAGAAATCTCATGGCAACTTACGTGATAATAGTGAAAAGTTGCTACTTTCACCCAGATTACGACCAAAATAAAAGATGCTATGATTTTTTGTCAGTTTGAGGTATGTGACTTTTATGTCAATGGTTGCATACTGTTGACCAATCCCACAAAGGTCCTTGAAACTGGAATGGTTCACTGAATTAGAATCGTTTTCAAAACATTCATCCCAACGTCGGCTCTTGAGAAGAACTGAGACAAGCATGTTGTACCCATACTCTGACTGTTACAGGCAGTAAAACTATTTGCTCCATAAATCAGTTGGCAGTCGGGACTAACCTAGATTACCTACATTTTCGCTTAGACCAACAAATACAGGTCTCTCCGACCATGCAGTCTTTCAAGCCTACTTCCAACCCGTGAGCTTTGAACGTCAGAATGTGAAACCGTCAAAATTACGTTTTTGTCGCTGATACCACTCAAGAAAATAAGCTACTTACATCGAGGACAGAAATATCCTACTGTACTCATGTTTTTAATAAGTGGAGAGGGGTGAGTACGAAACGCGACCTGCAAGAGACAAACTAGTCACACAGCTGTCGTTGTGAATTGGGGCAAGTTCACATTTTGCGAAGCGTGGACAGTAAATTCTTGTGAAAGGAGTTTAATCAGTTATCTTATCCCGAACCCTTGAAAACAAGCGTACGTGTTACAGTGACCAGAATTAATGCTGTATCGTGTGTACAAGAAAATTGTGAGACCCTAAAAGTTACATTATCGGCATTATTGCAACCTACAAGATGAAGAATAAACAGTGCGTGTCGTCCTCAGGTATTCTTGTTAAATAATCCGTCGTACGCGGTAAGCTTTCGGATTAGTTTTTATGCATGCTCGAAGTCACCGTTATCTTTAGTAAGGTGTGTTACTGGTTGATGGTTCGCTATCAAAAGCCAGACCGGTGAAACTGCACGAACCGTGAAAGACTCCACAGCAGTCGCTTGAACCTATACCCAGCCATGTACTGCTGGCAGTTTTGATGGGGTGCGTTCGACAAAACACTGGCGGATAGAACGAGATCTCAATGCTCAGAAAGTGACATAAAAAATGGAGCCGACTCTCGGTCTCACTACACTGCACTTTTGCGAACAAACACACTTGTTGTTATGGTTGTTCCGGGTAAAAATCGTCGAATACTTTTCATTCTTCGATTAGTCGGTTTTCACATATCCGACGATGTGATTCACAAAGTTCGACTCACCCATTTCAGCGGACTAGGTGGCATTCACTGAATCGCTGTCCTTTGGGTCTCGGTATCCTTGCTTTTCCGTCTAAATGTCCGTGGCCAAACTTGATTACCGGTCTGCTTTCCACACTCAAATCGGACACCACATTGCAGTCTTTAAAAATCAGCATTTCGAGTTCAGTAGGGCTGTGCTGTATTGAGTAAACTATTACATAGTCGAATGAACAGTGTTCTGTGAAAAACATGTAACCGATTAGTGTCTGTAATTATGCAATTGTAGTAACAACTACCTCCACTCATTGATGACCAGTACGTCAGCGCTCACGCCACTGTACAGCGAGTTGCTAGTTCGAGTCACGCCCTGTGCAAGCCTAATTTGAACCACCTAACAGAAGCGAATTGCTCTTATTCGCACTGTTCGACTGTGGCTGTAGAAAATAAGCGACAGCTTTTGCAACCTCTTGTTCCAGCATGTGACCGTAGGGACAACACAAACGAGTACCCCGCCTGGTCCAGAGCCACTGGCTTGACTCTACTGATTCAAGACTGACTTATCGGGGCACAGGGGCTTTCCGTCGGTCAATGACGGTAGTTTACACGACCGTTCCACGAGCACGAAGGTGCGCCCATACTGTTATGGTTATGTTGGTCTGTCCACACTTACGCACGTAGGAGATTAGACAGGTAGTCGATTGGCCACTTATAGAGCACCGATTGGCACATTTAGCAGTTCGGTTTTGATACATTTACGGTCATGTGTGCATCCAGGCCCACCCGTGGACGAAGAGCGTGTGTGTGTAAGCCAACACAGTCAACAAAAACAACCGAAATCTATCCAACCAGGGTAGCGTGATTGCAGCTACTTTTCGGTAACTTACGCTTAATAACCGCAAGCAAAGCAAATGTGATCGTCAAACAAGAATGAGCATTTTTTGGTGACATTTTAGTGCGATATTGATTTTGCACCTGGAACCAAACATTAACCGAAGAACCAATGGATTAATGTTAGCCAGACAACTGACAACCTCCGCTGTTCTAGTTAGTATTTTCTCCATTGCTCTAGTTTCAAAATCTCTTCCTATAAAATGTAGTTACATGGATGTATAAAGTGCACTGGGCAATTCCTATACCGTAACCAAAAATGTGGTCATGTAAAACTGAACAATTACTGCGTAAGGAAAAATACAAAATACCATTGAAGTAATAACCCACTTTAAAAAGAATTGCTGGACATATTTCCAGCTGCTAGTATTTTAAAGCTAACACTTCGTCAACAGTACTAATAATTTATGGGAACTTCCACGTTCATGTAAACTAGCTGCCCAGTTCAGTTCAGAATGGTGCGTTACCTTCCACATGTGCACCTGATAGAAATCAGTATCAGCACATCTCCTTTTCTTAGATGGATATCGAATCCCAGTGGGTGTGTCTCAGTTGAATGTGTTTAGCACTGAGCAGTTAATCATACAGTATGAAAATGGAACACGTGACCGATTTGGCCTGTCAATAATGTTCAGGAGGCTTAACACAACTGGGCTGTCGGACATATTCAGGGAAAACAGCACTTGTTCGATTCGGCCCGTAACCCCAACCGGAGAAGCGCGCATGAACTTCTGGGTTGGGCATGAATAACAGGGAGAAGATTCATTGCACCACACCTCTTCATTGAAAAACACAAGGTCAACATTCCTAAAAACGCTTCATTGACGTTCAATGCTAGTCGTTCTTGTTTATCGTTATTGCGACAGTACGCGGCTGCCTCCTCATACCAACTTGGGCTTCAAGATTCCGTTGGTTCTAAGTAGGATGGTGTTGTCCCCCACGGTTCATTCATAGTGCAAATCTATCTCGATACGATCTTAGATTAGTATCGGTGGGGAAGTGGCAGTCGAATGGTCACCAACGTGGCCGGATCTCACATCGATAAACATCTCATCTGGGGCTACCTTGAACGTAGGTTCTGTTAGGATCGACCATTGACAATGAATGAACTAAAGCTGACTAGTACAAGAGGATGCAATCTAACAGTTGCAAATAAATCCGTTCAAGTGAAATTTACCCCACCATCTCACTTGGGTTATTTTCATTAGGCAGCTTCAAGAGGAGATATTACATGTTGTGGATGAACTAGGAAACCACCAAATGAATTCCAGATAAATTTAGTCTGGCTCATTCGGTTGATCAGAACGTGGTTTACGACAAAACCAATCGATCAGTAGTCAGTCACTGCCAGATTCTGCGCCATTCTGTCAGGATTCTGGTAGAGTCTCCTAATCGCTGTTCCGCCAAGAGTGTTTATTATCATCAGTCAATTAAATAAAATGTTCATTTCTTTTTTATGAACCGGCAGCCATCGAAATTTGTTGGTATTCGTTGTGAGAACCAAGCGGAATATTCCTAAACACAATCCATGCCGAAAAAGCGTCATCATCCAACTTTACAGGGGAGATCACAATATAAACGATGCAAGTCGAGAGCTGAAATCTTATACTGATCACAACTAACAAGCGGCAGGATCGGGATAACTAGTTTCTGCTCGCAGGACTATGCTTCATTGCCATGGTCGTTCGTTATTGTATTAATCTGCTGTCAGGTAATCTACCCGTTCATCTGCTTTGTGGTGACACATACTTGAACAGAACTGAACGAAACTTGGCACAGAGAAGGGAGGAGCGCACCCCAGTTGGCTAATACAGAAAATAATTCAACACAAGTCGACAAGCCAACAGCCAAACTGAAATCTAATGTCTCCTGTCGCGAAAGATGTAATCGCAACAGGTCATGCGCTTGATCCCGCTACCTTATTTGTAGCGTTTCAGGGGTGTCACACAGGCGTTACCCACCGGCTCTCCATCGACAGAACGTACTGAGGCACTCATTCTCGTTATCATCACTACGAATCCGTTTACTTCACCCTGATATCTATCATATGGCATTTGTACGTTCCACTGTTTTGTCGCCATGCGTTCTAATCTGTTGATCTTCACTTTTACTAAGATCTCAGTATTGGGATAGTGGAACTAATTCTGTCTAGTTCATTTTTCTTGTTTGACATCATTTGTCGTATTTAGATTATGAAAACTGACTGTTTTGAAATTCTCGTTTGGGATGGTCATACAGTGGGTGCCAGGATCGACATCTATGACCGAAAAGGCAGTGGCGTTATCGATAGTCAGTTCCATGGTTTGGTACCTGACCAGCAGTTCCAGCTATACGGATTCGTTTGCGTCAGTATCTGACATACTATTTCGTGTTGCCCTACTGGTTGAAACACTGTGCACCATTAACAGGTCGATGTAATTCACATAACCAGGTGCGATACGCTGGTAAGAGCCTCTGGGACAACGTAATGTCAAGAGTGTAGGAAATTTTTGGCAAGTAAAATACGGTAGTTAACTCATAATCAGCCTTAACTATCTATTGCTATCGGATGTTACCCGGGGAGCGGAAATGAGGGCGTTTGGGCTAGATTTTCAGTCAGAAGTACGAAGGCGACTGGTGAACCGAACCCTTCAAGCCTCAAGCTCGGTTTGTTAGTGAATGCGAACACTTAATCCATTTTCATTTTCTAAAGAACTATGCGTCACAGATAGTACTATCGCCTAATACCGTGTGCGTAAATGTGGGGCAACTGATTATTGGTGCACTCGATTATTGTTTCAGAGCATGTCATGTTGATCGCATATGTGAACAGTTTGGTGATTAGTCAATCAGAAAACGGCAGCCTATTGATCCAATATGGCCATATTGCTGATTGCTAGAGGCGACAAAATGTAATCAGGTCATTGGATAGAAATACATCAGGCATTTGAAGTAGTGGGTAACGGCCTGCAACTCCGCTTCCAACAAATGCAAGTTAATCAAACGTCATGAGAATGCTTAGCGAGGTTAACATTAGAACTATTAATCGAGCGACACGCACCATAAGATCTGTGATCACATGTGTCTGAATTGGCATGGGCTACTGACTACATGGACGTTACTGGGAATGTATCATACAAAACAGTGATCGATAGATGATTATGTGGCTGCTGATGATCCTGCCTTTGGTTTCCCCGTGACCTCAAGAGCTTCACGTAACCTGTCCAAGTGAAGTTCTGAACTCGAATTCGATGGGTAGAATTATCCTGGCAATTAACAATGACGGGTGCTAGCAAAACCTCCCAGGTATGGTGCATATTCCACAATAATACTGCATTCCCAAGTGTAGAATGTCTGAAGCGGGCACTGTAATGGTTGAACTTCAATTCTTGTGGTGTATATTCCACTGTTGAAAGAACCTTCGGTCGAGCCACACCGAGTGGAGCGTCCTAACTCTGCCCAAGAAATACTTCCCCCGGCGGCTGTTGTTCTGATGTCGGTAGGCCAGCTGTTGAACGGTAACCGCTCAGTCCTTTTCCCTACTGTCCCCTGTAGTTACACCTTTTGTAACGTCCTGTTAAACGTGACCACCAGTGCTGTCTCTTAATCGTTGGAATGTGGTAACTTATCGGCTGTAAATATGTGGTGAATGTTATTGTCGATACGGAATTCTGGAAACACCGCTGAATTCAACTATGATCCGGTGTTGGTCACAATAGACCAACCATATTAAAAGAATAGTCGTCGGAGTTCAGAGTGAATTTCTTGTGTTGCTGCCAGCTGTGTGAGTGGAAATTCTGACCAAGTTAAGCGTGCATCAACAGTTAACAGCTGAAACAACCCGTTCCACCGGCCAACATAATTAGGGTCAACCTAGGAACATGGCTTGCCAGACTTAAGACGTTAGAATACTTTTGAGATAACCGGCACGTACGCCAATATTACGGAGTTTTTATAGGATGAAGCCAAATTTTCGATCCCACTTTCGAATTCCGACTAATAAAAATAACTGCAAGTCACCAACTTCATTCAACTACTGTCGAGATGGTCCGAATTTAGTTATCTTATTACGCGTTGTTGTAAAACTACCGAATCAATAGCATTACAAATTCGTTAATCGCAGGGAGCAAATCATAACGGCAAAAAATGTCTTTTCTGCAGATTCAACTGATCAATCCTACTGGATCTACTGTACAGTTTGTGATAACCGATCCTCTTCTCTTGCCTCTGTCATTATTTTGGCAGTTACTGGCAAGCTACTGGCTGTGTCCGAAAAGATACTGTGATTGAAACAATCCACTAATATTGACAAAACAGCTTAGTCCTCGTCAGACTGTTCGACCGTTTGTTCCACTGATAAGACGAGGTAATGTATTTGTCTGCTTCAAACTCGACGGGTTTTTTTTTCTTAAAAATGAATGTCAAAACTGCATCTTAACAAAACTTTTGTCCAACGCTGTAATCGAGTTACTGTTTCAACAGGCATTTCTTATTTTGCACCGGAAATGATGAAAGAGATTTAGGATTTGTACATAAAATAACCCTGCATATGTCACCCCATTTGGGAACAGAAAACTAGTTTTGCACCCGGTAGAATGCATGAGGCAGCCTTTGCTGATGTACACCGAGTTTGACTAACTTTAATACTTAGTGCTACTGTCCTTGCAACTCTGAAGCCATTTTCGATTTCACACTTCTGTATATCGACTCTCGGAAGCGTCTGAATGAAGGCTCTGTTCTACAGAAACTGACTTGTTCTTATTTTGCGCAACTGTGACACACACTTGGCGGTCCTTCCAAAAATTCTGTTACATGGATACTTCCTGCTTTACTGAAGATACTCGCCAACATCCTTCTCGATGTTGCACTTGTTTGCAGTCAATCTAGTGTACATCGCTGACGCTTATCTGTCACATTCTGCAACATCGTGCTTGGGTTTTCCGTTAGATCCGATACGGTACTTGCACGAATATCTGTAGTTGATGTTGATTCAAGCTCACACCTGGTGAATAACTTCTCAACGTAAACATTTGTGATATTTGGTGGTTCGAACTTCTCGCACCACCGCTGAGGCACACCTGTGCGTGTTAAAAGGTTTTTGGTTACAGACAGTTGAAGTGAACGTTAACCAATGATATGCACCCACTGAAAAATGTGGATTAGACACCACAGTGACCGAGAATGAACATTTACATGAGTTATTTGATGGAAGTTAGTTTCGTTGAAACAATTTTGTGTATATACGATCCGACTAGGACACTATCATTCAGTTTTGCTGCATTCTTTCCAAATAGGTCATCATAGAAAATGAATCGTGTGCAACGTGGTCTGGTTATACAGTCGGTAGTTGGTTTCCAAAATGCTGTTGTTTAACGAGTGTTAAAGAAACGGCGACTGCAGTCACACAGCTCTGCTAAACTACCATATTTCGCGATACCATTTCAATCAACTTTAACTGTGTGGTTTCGCTTTGTTTATGTTGTCGCTGTAGATGCTTCTGAAACTCCTCACTTATTAATGACAACTTGCCATTGGACGTCCCCAGTTGCTACAACCCTCTCAGAACATTAAGCGTGAGAACGTACATTGTTTTAAGCTAGTCGGTACTGGAGCAAAACGGATGTCATTCTAATCGCAGATGTGATCACTTTGGAAACCAGCAAGCAGAATTCATCATTTCAGTGTGCCTAATCCATCTTCGACTAGTGAAACCATCGTGTATTAAAAGGTGGTTGGATAAACCTACAGCAGCCACCTGCAACAATGAAAACGTCTCCCCAACAGGTCTTCCGGAAATCGTCGTTAGCATTGTGTGAAGATCACAAAAGACTACATCTGCTGACGTAGTCGAAAATAATTTGGCCGGATGTGACGAATGATTGCCGATAGCAAAATTATGCGACTGTCACGAAGAGGACGCTGCTGAGGAGGAGGCTGCAACATCCTGAATGAAGCTGAGACTATTGATAAACATATTGGGAATAACACAACGTTACGAGCAAGTTGTAATACTCTACGTTTCAACTACCTCGAGTGGCCATCCTCAAGAGACTATGTTTATACGTTATCGAAAGCTAGCTTCCTGAGTGATGGGACACGACCTCAGAATGTGTGAAACAGAGTCGTGTTTTGTTCCACAGTGGCACTTGGTTGAATCCAGACGCGATGGTCAGTCGAGATGTGCGTTACAAACGTCCGGTTAAAGCAATGGATCAACCATAGAAAAGAGATGCACCCGACAGAATTCCGAGTTTTAATCTTGTGATAAACGATACGGTAAACCTGAATCCGGAATAACAACACACAAAACCACCGACATATCCAAATTCAAATTCGAGAACGAAATCAAAATATTATTTTGCTCCCCGGGAATGGGAAAATAGTTGGGTGCTTATGCACGAAATGGTGACCTACAAACAAAGTCAAATCAGAAGGTTAGAAGAGAGTCGATAAAAGTAGTGGTTAAAGCCAGCAAGTGACGGATATGCGTGGAGAATCGAAGACAAACAAACAAAATTGCTAAGGGCTACTTCTAGAGCGTTTTCAGAATACCTGTCTATTTTGAATGGCCAGAATCGTTCTCCTTGCGAACGAAGTTTTGCTGGGAGGAAAACCTGTGTTTTCCTGACAGTGCGTTACTTCGTAAGGTAGTGCACGGCACATAAGTTGATTGCGTATTTCGGAGCTAGACATAGGAGGGTGATATGGGTAAGACGTTTCATAAATACCTGCTATCATGGATATTCCAAAAAGGTTTGTCACAAGCTGTATCGGCATGTTCTGTCCACCTAGTATGATAAGGCAGGTGGTGACTGTAATTCATAAGCGAACATTGTATGTTACTGTCGTTTTACTGCATGATTAATTACGTCGTACAAATACAGATTACACTACGATTCCGTTGGCTGACGTGCTGCGTTATTAAAAATGTTCAGAAACTAGCTCAGGGCTTGAGCTAAGTGCATTTCCAATTTCTGTTGCTTATTTTTGATCACCCGCAGATGTAGTGAGGATAGACGGTCGCACCATACTACTCACACCACTATTCAGTAGCAGCTTGGATCGAAATGATCGCGGGATAAATACAGGAGAGATATGGGAAGGATCGTTGGAAGGCAGAATTACAATTAATGGCTACCGCCACATGACAGATTTGAGATGTGGTGTCCAAAACGACTGGAGCATTTTCAGCCGAGCGTCGCGTGCAAATGAGGGTTTCTGTTCGTAGTCCCGTTGAGACGCTTAGGTCGTGTATTGGTTTCCAAAATAAACAACTTGTTCGTCATCCGCCATCTCGGTTCACAACATAGCTATGCTGGGACTCAGCAGACGCTGATGGTGCAGTAAACATCTGAGACCGAGAAAGACAAAAAATGTCCGTACATAACGGCGCGCGGTGCTACCAGCGTCAGAAGTGGTGTCACCTCAAATACACTGATCACAACGAACACCAATACATGCAGCTTGCCTCTTTGTCTCTCAATTTTATCTAAATGAACCACAGGTTTGACGGAAGCTAAGGCACCGCTTCGCCGCTGACTGGTCACGCACGCATCACGAAAAGCGGAGCAACGCTGGAGACCTGCTCTGTATCTTCTTCTAGTTCTTCTATGGGGAGCAGGGTGGAGGAATACCAATGGGCTCTGTCTGAAATTGAGTAGGTCCTGAAGTCTTTAAATTAATACATAGCGCTTGCCTTATCTGGTGTTGTAACCACCAAAAGGTCAGTCTTCCTGCCAGCTGTACATAGAAAATAATAAAAATGGAAGTAAAAGCTCTCGGAGAAACGATAGTTGTCTTATGGCGCCGCTTCCCCACAACATCTCCGACTGAGATAGCCAAATCAGTCTTGGCATCCTCATTCTACCAGGACGCCATTAATCTCGTACTCACGACCAGACTGCGCTCCAAGACAACCGAAAATTCACTCGGCCTTTTGGTTACCTCACCAGCCATACTCAGTTGCGAGACAGCGGTCAGAAAAACAGTGGCTTTGAAGTCGCCAACCCCTATCAAAAAGGCATTTCTTTCGATCGCTGTCAACAAGAGAGGATGAAACGCGAACAGCGGGCCAACACCAACTCACGAATCATGGCAGACCGGGAGCTGCAAATGGAAACTGAGGTCGTAGTCCTGGATAATCTACTCAGACTGCTGTGCCTGTAGTGGAGAGCGGAGACCCCGTATGCACGGTCATTCCAGTGGTTGGCGCCCCAAACATACGCAAGAGTATTGGGGGAGCTGAAACCACACGAAAACCGTTTTCCCAATTACCTGTCCCAAAACACACCGAAGGGCCCGAAGATTTTTCTCTCGAGAATTCGGAAGGGAATTAGTCTGTTGGGGTCGCCTTCTGTGATTCAAAGAGCACTCCTCTGACTCGCCACTCCAGGCGTTTCTATCACTGGCTTCATAAAACCGCGCGCATTGCCTTCTTTCAAACCTCACACCCTGCAGACAAAAAGCCGCATTTTCTGTGAACGAAAGCTTTCAACCATCATCCCAGAAATGAAAAGTTGACAGGAGTGCAGAGGTCACAAGTTGCGACAACAAGAATGCCGATCAAGTGCCCTGTAGGGTAGCTGACGCACGCAAAGTCAGTGATGTCGCGCCCACAGCCCCAAAGGAAGATCGTCAGAACAACTCGGAAGAACAGACCGAGTCCGACCTAACCACTCACCTGAATTCTAGATCTTCATTTCTTGTACTCTCCTTTCACTTTTCCCCCGAAATCCAACGAGGAAGTTGATATAACGCGCCTTTCCCTTGCCAAACGCTCTAATATTGCTTGACTGCTAGACCTGGGTTCCTGCTATGCGGCTTCCCCTAGTCTACTGGCCCGGAGACAAGAAAGGCACGGTTGCGGTAAGCACGCTTTATTGCCAAAAACCAGTCCGACCAAATGAATGAAATGCCTGTATATGTATATCATGAAATAGGGATGAGACACTGTCTACTTGTCTAGGACACTTCGTATCCAAGTGACCAAGTAAGGCCAAATCCATAGGCGTTAGTTTCTCGGGCTGACGTGACACCCCCACTCACTTGCACGTATCCCGCTTGTCAGTTTGACGTGCCCCCCAGGGCTTGGTTGCTGTCTAATTTCGTCAGTCGTCACCGCGGCCCGGGATGGTTTGAAATGATGACTGGTTTCATCAGGCGTCACCGTTGTCCTGACTGGATTGTTTTGGTGAGTTTGCCTCCTAACAGAAGTAGCTTATAAGTGCACGTAGACGAACTCTCTGAGTCTGTTCAATAAATTACCAGAACTTAGACATTTAAGTCATGACACCCAACCCCACGTTGGCTACCATGGTGATGTAACTCACAGGCGACATCAGTGACAGTGACTGAGTGTCCTCGGGTATTCAGTTTATCGGGCTGACTCCGCCCAACGGAGAATAGGAGTTCTGCAATTTTTCTTCAGCAGTATCTTCCGACACCCATGGTTATTTGACTTCGATTAGCACTGGGTGACCAGGATCCACTCCTAGTGCGGGTTATTTATCGTTCTCCCTCATCCGACGTCTCCGAAAACGACACTTCACGTGAACCTAGACAACTTCCTAAGAATACAACGCTTCATTCATCTGCATATTATGGGCGACGTTAATGCACTGAAGGTGAACCGGGCATCAAATTCTCACCAGGACTGTGAGGGCAGATCCTCGACTTCCTTATCGACACTGATGCGGTAGAAGGAGTGGACACAGTATCGTTCTGATCAGTTTCCACATCTGCCCGAGCTGGTCATCATTATTGAGAGCCACCTGGCGAACAAATTCATCAGTAAGCCACCGCTTGAAAACAGTGACAACTCTCTGCTAACCTTCGATTTTTTCTATTACTGGTCACAACAATCAGCAAAAAGGTCCACAGTTAGAAATTTCAATCAGGCTGATTTAACGGACTGATAAGCCACCTAGGTTCAGTTGTTCTCGACTTTGACACCGCGGACCGGATCTACCGTGTGCTTCAAAGCGCGATTCAGAAAGCAGACGACTCACTTGTACCGTACCCACTGTGCATTTTCTCTTTTCGATCTCCCTTTCCGCGCAGAACACGTCGTTTCCTCCATGACCACTTCCAGTTATTCGCGAATCACAAACTTACGGGAAATCCGGGGACCCAAGCGCGTTCCACATTGTTCGAAATAGGTGTAGACGGAAACTCCATGAACACACAAAACTCGTGCAAGAAACGATTCTCCTCAGAGCCCGCAGGAAGAAACCTTCTTATTTAAGCGTGTGCGACGACTACGCAATAATGGGACTTCAGCTCTTTCTTTGCGATTGCCAGACGGGGAGAGTTCATCTGACTGCCTCCAGAATGCGTTGACTACGTGACTCGACACTCGCTTCCCTGGTCCTATGCCAAGTTGGTCAGTTGGTTGGTGGATAACCACCGTGACCTGAATCGCACACATCGATTGAAGTGAGTTACACAAAGGGGTACCGTGGTAACCGAATTGACCAGCTCATGCCAGCGGATGATACATATAGGCTACGCGTTAAGAAATGGCGTATCACGTGTAGGTCAGTTTGGACGGAAATGAATCAGGTGAAATAAACGAATTAGTAGTAGTGAGCAAAGGGTGGTAACGTTACCAGTAAATGACAGATTCGACGTTGAACACCTGCATCTCCTGTAAAATGCCAGACTGGTTGGTTAAGAGTACTACAACGTGGTTCGTGTTACTTCGACCCAAAAGTGTTCAGAATGCCCTAAGGAGAGCACAGGGGACCTTGGAGAGGTTGCTGCTAGCACGGCCTGGGAAAACTTTAGTTACCGCCAACCATGGACAGTTCCGAGAAAGAGACACAAATCCATGTGTTGTTCAACTATGATATCCAGGAAAGGCGCACTGGGTAATTAAATAACTGGAACCGATTCGAGGGTAAACCCTTTTGGTCACCGGACCCCAGCAACAAACAGCAGACGATGTAACGACCCTACCGTTGCTAAACTTCTTGATCTGGTTGCCACTTTACACTAGATTTGTCTCTTCTGCTAACTTCCGATCCACTGGACTGCATCCTCCCTAACTGCACTGGATGTGCTGGAGAGATGAGCTCCATCTGGAGGGTTTACAAACAGATCTGGTTCACGAGAGACCGAGAATTCTGTACCTCATTTCGCAGTTTTGTGGCTGTAGTTTTTTGAGTTAAGCGTTCAGGGTGATGCCAGCAACTCAATAATTTTGCAGCCCCATTCAATGAGGAAATATCCGTTTTGGTAGTGGTATGTTCGCCGAGCTTGACATTCAGGTTGCAAACGTCTCACCACCAAGCGAGGTGACATCATCAGTGCGTAAGTGTTTCTTAAATGTTTCAGCGCATAGTTTTTGAGCGTATAGTTTGAGCGTATAGTTTTTGCGCTCACGAACAGCACCACCACTGATCCCAACCATCAGAGGAAATATCCATTCCGGTCAACACTTATGGACTTGTGAACCCTTAGTGTCTTTATTGTCATCCGCTATGCATGATCGGTCACCTCACCAATCTAACACTGCTTTGATCGAGGTAACACGTGTGGACCTCATTCTTTTTTCGTACAACCAGAGCAAAGTTCGCACTCAACGTAAACAGCGTGATCTTCACTCTCGTGATCCATACATTCAGACACATGTAGCTAATGTCACGTACACATGAATTAACATGACGTAGCTAATCTGGCATCAAAGACAGCACAGGACATAAATTGGTCCATAGTACATACACGAGTCTTCCCATGCACTTACCCTTGTTCCCTGGTGCTTCATACCGCCTGGATCTATCGTACTGTCGAACATCAGCCTGAAGACGAGGTGACGTCAGATAATCCGTTGGTTGTTGTTGGATGGGATTTCTTGTCAAACAATTATGCTGTGTTTACTTGCCTATTATTTAAATGTGCTGATAATAGTGAACACGATACACAATAATCTATGAACTGCTGAATCATCCTTCACTAGAACAATCCCTTGTAGTTACCACTAATTTCCTCACTCATCGTTGCACACATTGAATAAATTGACCATTCACTTTCTTCCATCAAATTCCGGTTTTAAAGATGCCTTATATTTTGCGTGAACAAAACAATTAGAACACAAAAACTGGTAGATGCAAGCACTTCGTAGTAACTCGTCCGTCCCAAATTTACAATAACGGGCCGGTTTTTTTATCGCAAACAATTCAGGGGTTCATAATCGATAAGCGGGTTAACATAAATCAGTAGGTCCAGGGAAGGGTCAAGTTCACGAAGAGTTGTTTCTGAACAGAGAGAGCTGGTTTGGGGCGACTGATTATGACCACTTTAGCTTTCTTCA